>JAABUG020124071.1:0-23810 GCA_011319215.2 Scortechinia acanthostroma
CCTAACCCTAACCCTAACCCTAACCCTAACCCTAACCCTAACCCTAACCCTAACCCTAACCCTAACCCTAACCCTAATCTTATGGGGCTGCTCCTTATTAGGATTAAGGCTCACCTACTGAGTTCTATACTCTTTATTAAGAGGATTAATAGGTTAGTTAACTGCAATCTAATCTATTTCAGGAAAGTCCTCTTAATCTAGCTTATCCTAGTTAGTATTTTCTTTATTAAAACTGATAGTCTAATCTTCACTATAAACTAGCGCCTTCTAATTAGTTACTATAAGTATATTAGAGTCCTTAATAGGCTAATTATTATTTATACTTTTATACTTAGTGGAATCCTCTGTGCTAAGTTTTTTTTTAATTTCCTTATTACTTAAGCTAGTATATTCCTAGTATAGCTTCCTTAGTTATTTATTAGTCTTTACTTTTAGTCTAATGATTCCAGTAGTATTATATACCCCTCTATCCTAGGTAGTACTAAGCTCTTTAGTTATATATAATTATTTCCTATAATCCTGCCTTCCCTTCCTAGGTTGCTGTCTACAGGCTTTTAATATATATCCTAGCTTTCTATACTAAAAGTATAGTTTCTCTTTTTATTACTGTTCTCTCTCCTTATTAAAGAGTGCTAATTATTAAGTTATATCTAACTCTATTAGTCATAGCCTATAAGGATTACTATATCCTTAGCTCTGTAGTTAAGCTGGCCTCCTATTATTTAGTTAATAATTTATAGTATACTTATTATTAAAACTTCCCTAGTTTCTCTCTCTCTTGCGCATATTAAAATTATATAACTTATTATTAATTTTGACTGCTTATTTAATTATTTTACTTAGTAACTTTAGCTAATCCATCTAGATTAGTTTTTCCTAGATGTTAGGTTTTAATCCTTCTTTAAATTATGTAATGTATGCATCTTCATCCTAGTCTAAATAGGATATAATTTATTAAAATTTTAAAGTATACTTATTGGCAGACCCTATCTATTTAAGTCGCTATAGCTATTATTTAGTATTTTATCCTTTATTAATATTGCTGAAGGTTTCCTTAAGTTATTTCTTAAACTCAGCATAGCTGGTGAACATTACCTTTGTTTTATTATCTTAATTATCCTCATCATATATCTAATAATCCCTTATAAAGAGTTTAAACTAATCAAATACTAGTCCAGTAAGGTAGGTGGTTGTGAATAGGACCTTATTAGGATTATTAATAAGTTTCTTGTGGTTTATTTAGATATATATGTCTAATTACATCAAGAATGCATGTAACCTAGATTAAGTTTCATTAAATAGTTTAGGTAGTCTAATCTTAATAGATTTAACTGCTAGTCAACCTTCCAATCTTATAATATAATCTTAGAGCTGCTTAATCATGCCTGTTAGAGCTTCTATTATGACATGAGGCTGAGTTCCTACCCTCCTAATACTAGAGCTAGTTGGGGTCTGTGGCATATCATTTACTATAATATTTGATATCAAAAGTTAATCAAACTTCCTAAAGTGATTTGTACTGTATGGTGTTTAATTTATTATACCCTAGGATCTATCTCTACTATTCTCTGCTAGTTAACTACTTTGGGAATAGGGTAATATAGTATCTAAACTATATCCTATACTTACCTAAGGCCTATTAACCAGGTAGCCTTAACAGTATACTAGATAGATATATAGTTAATATGTAATATAATGATCTGAATAGGATTAAGGGTAATCTAAAGGTAATATAAGAATAATAATAGTAGAGATAGAAGCAAGGCCTATTAAGTATATATACTTAATAGTAGAGAGTAACTAATAAATCACACTAGTGAACTTATACTTAAGTGAATGATTTATATTGAATGTGAGGAACTAACTAAGAGCCCTAGATATAATAATAATAAGTGTCCTTATATAGTTCCTTAGTTATGACTCTAATCATAACTCCTATTACTACTCCTAAGGTAGATATAGAGTAGACTATTAAGTAGCCTTGCTACTTCTTATAGTGTATTAATCTCCTTCCAGGGGTAGTAATCATATGATAGTGTTATAGCTGAAATGTGTATCTATAGCACCAGTTAATATTTTACATATAGAGTATTCCTTTTAGGGCTGAGCGGTTTCATATGACTCACTTGATCTGATCTCTGGAATTGACTGGTGATTATTGGTCCTTGAGGTTTCTGCCTGTCACACCCACTTTGCACTAATGCAGCTGTGTTGGTGTTGTAACAAATATTTCATCCTATTTTTATAAGTAATAAATGCAAGCCATTAATTCTGATGTCTTCAAAGAAATCTTAGCTAAATAGGCTAGGAGTTTATATTACTCTGCATTTAATACCAGCAGTGTTGACTCTGCTTTTAAAATATCTTCTTTTATCTTTTCCTAAGCATTCAACACCTGATTCTATTCATATTCACTATAGAATTATTTTTCACACTTTTTACTACTTCGGGTACATTCAGCATAATTTCAACTTTTTGAGTCTATAATATACATGACACTGTGATGAGAATAGAGGGTGTAAGGGGATTTAATAGGAGAACTATTAAGATAAATTATATAGTATTAAATAAACTAATTCCTCTTACAGGTCTTATTATCAACTGGTATAGTGACAAAATCAGAAAACTAATATATTTAAACAAGAGAAGTAAGAAAATAAGAAAGACTACTCACCTCAGGGACTACAAGCCTTATAAACAAAGTTTTGAGGGCAAAACACTAGAAGAGGGGGAGATAATGTTATAACACTAATACAGCTGCATTAGTGTAAGGTGGATGCAATAGGTAGAAACTTAAGGACTAATAATCACCAGTTAATTCTGGAGATTAGACTAAGTAAGTCATGTGAAACTACTCAGCCCTAAAAAGAATACTCTATAAGTAAAATATTAACTGGTACTGTGGATGCACATTTCAGCTATAACACTATCATATAATCACTACCCTTAGAAGGAGACTAATGCACTATAAGAAGTAGCAGGGCTACTTAAGGATCTACTCTATATCTATCTTAGGAGTAGTGATAGGAGTCATAATCAGAGTTATAACTAAGGAACTATATAAGGACACTTATTATTATTATATCTAGGACTCTTAGTTAGTTCCTCATATTTAATACTAATCATTCACTTAAGTATAAGTTCACTAGTCTAATTTATTAGTTACTCTTTACTATTAAGTATATATACTTAATAGGCCCTGCTTCTATCTCTACTATTATTATTCTTATGTTACCTTAGATTATCCTTGATCCTGTTCAGATCACTGCATCACATGTTGACCACATACCTGTTTGGTATATTAATAGGCTACCTAGTTGGTAGGCCTCAGGCGAGTATAGGATATAGTTGGATACTATATCACCCCGTTCCCAAAGTAGTTGACTAGCAGAGAACAGCAGAGATGGATCCCAGGGGGTGACAACTTATTATATCTAGTACTTAGTTTAGTTCCTTATATTTAATACAAATCATTCACTTAAGTATAAGTTCACTAGTCTAATTTATTAGTTACTCTCTACTATTGAGTATACATACTTAATAGGCCTTACTTCTATCTCTACTATTATTATTCTTATATTACCTTAGATTACCCTTGATCCTGTTTAGATCACTATATTATATATTAACTATATACCTGTTCAGTATATTATTAGGCTACCTAGTCAGTAGGCCTCAGGCAAGTATAGGATATAGTCCAGATACTATATCACCCTGTTCCCAAAGTAGTGACTAGCAGAGAACAGCAGAGATGGATCCCAGGGTGTGACACCTAGCACTGGTCACCAAAATGTAATAGATAGTTTGAAAATAATAAAATAACACTAGTAATTATTAATTTTAATTATGGTAGTTAGATAGGTTGTTAAGTACATGAAGCAGAAGAAATAACAAGGGAAGTCATAATTCATAATAGTAGGCAGTCACGCTTAGTAATGCTGTTTGCACTGTTTGGCTTGTCATCTGCCACAGTACTGAGACCTTATAATGTTAGGGCTTCCATGGTGAATTGGTAGTAGGACATGGAAAAGACTACAAGTCAAGAACAGACAGAATACAATTACCAGGTCAGAGAGGCAGTCATCGATTGAACACTTGCGCATAAACAACAGACAATTGGTGAAGAATCTGTGAAGAGGTATTAGAATGGCCCTTGTAAATTGCAAAGACAAACGAGTCTGGAGTCTAAGATATACTTTGCGCTAAAGGGATTTGGATGGACCATGAAACCTTGGCTTGGTGCATGCTGTGCCCCAATCATAGCTGCATCATGTCAATACCGTTGGGATGACTCGAGCCAGAGCAGCTATACTGGTTTCACAGTCTTAGTGGTTCTGCACAGCGTGCTATCGGCTTGCCAGTGGGAATGCATAGGTCCGATTGAGGTGCCCCGTGTGACTCTTCTGGTATATGGCAAAGTCCGAAACCTAGACATGGTCTGAAAAAGCGGTTCAGCGAAGGGATTGCACAATCGATGCATTGAATATAAACTTGAAACCTGTGTCTGCGGCGGCGTGCCCATATAGAAATTCTTCGCTCTCCAGCTAAGAGTCTATATGGAGTGTTCCAGAGGTCTTGTCTACATACGGAGGCGGTGGGTCGACGACATTCCTGAAAATCTGCTCTCTAGTCTTCTGTAGCTCTCTTTGAGAATTTTCGAGGTCAGCGGCGGCTGATCTCACTTGAGTGCGCAAATTTGCTTCACGAGACTTTGCTTGTGTCAGCTGCATCCTAAGAAACACCTCCACATTCTTCATCTCATCGAAGGAGTGCTGAATCATCGTGAGGCAGTTCATGTCGAGAAATATGTTATCGAAGAGAATGCCACTTATCATGCTTCCGCGTGGTATACTCATACGAGGGAGAGGCTGCACGTCTGGATCCAGCCTCACTGCCTGAGAGACTAGCACTTGCGTCTGGCTAAGTCTCGACTGGGCTCGGGACAAGCGGTTCTGTTTTCCAAAATCGGCAAGAGTGCTTCCAAACCCCCACATATCTGTCTGGCAGTGCTGCAGCGCTTCATACATATCCAGCAAAGCTTGTTTGACAGTTAGCTGTGCCTTTGCGAGACACTGCGCTGCTTGGTAGATGTTATTCAACCGTCCGCTGAGCCCACCATACCAGGCTTGGGCAGCTTTTGTGGCTTCCTCCAGCGCATCTTCTTCAGGAAATTCAGAGGTCGGACCACCAAACAGGTTTTCATAGAGACTTTCAAGTTCTTCATGTAGCCTTAGGCGTTCAGTGCATGCCGCTTGGAGCTCTTTCCGTGCTGCGGTTGCCTCCTCGATCTGAGTCTCCAGCATCTCCTTCTCCGCCTTGATCGCACGCTCTCTCTCGAGGGCACTGTAGTACTCTCGCATCTCTTTGTCAGCTTTCTCTTCAAATTCGTCCCGCCTGCCAGTCGCTCTGTACATGAGTCGACGGATTGTACTATCGCGGTATTTCCCATGTTCCTCACGTTCGCTCTGTGTAAGCCCTGCAACCTTCTCGAGGCGGTCGCTGGTCTGCGCGAGTTGCTTACGTAGGTCAGACAGGTAGGCATCATGGGATTTTAGCGTGTCAGGTGCATGTTCAACGGTTTTGAGATCAGCAAGAATCCGACTGTGTTGATCCCTCATCGAGGCGATGCGATCGTAGAGAGCCATTGTGCCAGTACAGCGTTGTAAATCTATCTGAGGCGAATAATGTGTTCATATATCTTCGTCACCGTTATAGATCGAATTGCGAAGCAACACGCAGAAGGGAGAGGATGCCATCCACCTGTCTAGCGCCAGCTGTGACGAAATATCTAGGTAATCATGCGGGATTCCTGAAGTTTAGCGAAAGATCACGTGCTCATATACAGTGTCCACGTACCGATAAACCATGGATATAAGTAACCAATTCAGCAGGCCCCTTCGGTGGCTTGTATCCATACTGGGGAGGAAATATGTATGAAATTATGTTTAAAACTACTTAAAAAGATTCAGATATCAGCTTTTCTATCTTCTGTGTAAAAGAACCCTCTCATGCTTCATAAGATGCGGATAAGGTGCTGATCTGCATCTGGCCGCTCCTCCTCAAAAAGCCGGAGTTGGTCGGTCAGCGCGAGCAAGGGCTGTACCTTGCGCACAAAGGGGTTTCTTCTGGGATCGAGTAACTCTGGATGTATGGTGGCCCAGTACATGATTTTTACATTTGAATCCCATTGTATATTGAGGAAAATGGTCAAATAGTAATTACCATGGAAAGTTTGTGATAGAGAGATGGGACAAGTCAGTAGAGACATTCAGTGGAGCCTCTACAAGAACTAGACTTTACAATCTTAACAACCGCCCTATCCTTGCACCGGAACCAGAGAAACAGAGAGAGAGAAATGCAATCTTAGAGTATAACACGCTCATGTATGGTGTCATGGTCATCATCATAAATGAAATCTCAGAAGTAGACTGTGATCCTTTCTAGTCACTGCAACCCTCTCTCAATATTTTGTAGCAAGCCCATTCAATGCTGTTAGGCCGCTCCAGTACAATTTATACCATCTAGAGTGCTAAATCCCCATACAACACCCGCAATACATCTTCGAAGACCTGGTCTCCTTAGTCCAAGATCACTCACGCAACTAGTAACGACTGCTCAAGCTACCCGATAACTGGTCGTCAGTCGCCACTGGGGTCTAAACTTTAATAATCAATAATTCTGCTTTGGACAAGATGTCCTATACCAGATGTTGAGGACCGCGTTTCATGCATACTTGGCACAGAAATGATCGACGGACACGGTATACTTGCTCGCACCACAGTAGAGCTCGTGGGTAAACCATATTGCGAATAGAACGCGTAGCCCTGGGACGGGGGGAAACTGTTGTTTGGGAAATGGGGAACCGTTGATAGACAGTATGTCTGCGCTATTAATTCGGACGAATGCACTCGCGTTGGTGGGATCTCGCTTGGAGGATGATACCGATGCCAATGCTTCACTAGTGTTTCCCTGCGAGAAAAGCTATCACAGGGTTCCTGTTTAGTTTATTCACTGTGTTTACTCATGATAAAGAATGGAGGCGGAGGATACCTTTTTGAACATGTTATTTCGGGACATTCGTATAGTTCTGTCGCGATGTGGATGCGGCGATGCCGAGCCAAACTCGATGACTGCACCTTGTTACCAAGGATTGACCATATCGGCTTGACAATCGACTCTCATCAGAAAAGGCTTTGTCACAGCCCTCAAAGCTACAGATATAGGGACGTTCCCCTGTGTGTGTTCGGAAATGGACAGTCAGGGCGCTGCGCTGGACGAAGCTTTCGTTACACCCATTTGCGGTGCAATGGTGTTGTCGCTCGTTGGTATGGGTCCGGTAGTGTCGACAAAGGTCGGATTTGCGATTAAAAGACTAAGCACAGGATTAATGTGGCTCTTTTCTGCACGCTGGTGGATGACTGAATGAATGACTGAGCTGACCTTGCCACATTGTGCCCAGGAGCACCTGAACCTACTTACACTTGGTTGTGGGATAGCCAGATACATTTTTGGGATGCTGACTGGGTTCAGAAATGCCACTGGCAAATGGGAAATGTGAGATTTTATAGATAGAGAAACCATCGACCGCAGGGCGGAGGTTGGGAAGGGAAGACAATTGGGAATGATTGACTACTTTACGCACAACTAGCTCTTGGGTCTTTCATGTGAGGTATCTAATGTGGTGAATGTCTGCTGCGGCCTCTCCGATCAGTGGCGACGCAATGAATTCCGGTGGAGATATAAAGTTCCTGATAGGGCTAACAACATAGCTCTCTTGACCAGTAAGCTGTTAGGAAAGAGATCCCTTCTCTGAGGTAACTAAATGATCACCCTATTATCTCTCTGATGTTCAGATTCTGCATTTACCAAAAGCGAACTCAGGCAGGTTTGTCTTAAATATAGACTTATGGCTGACTTTGATCGCCTTGAACATGGGTCATGGAACCATAGTTAACAACATTACAGAAGATGCTATGCTACTAAGAGACGCAAATGGTAGTTAGAACTTATAACAGACCAGGGTTTCCACAGTAAAGGTGAACGCAGGCGATCCAGAGTGGTTAATCTCTCTGATCGTCTACTTTTCCATTCACCTCCATCACTATTGTCAAAATTCGAGGATCAATCTCTCCAACTAGTGGAAAACAGGCAAATGGGAACATTGGCTACTGGAATGCAACAAGCTGGCTTTTATCTACTCGCCCAATCCAATGGTGTGGCTGATAACATGATATTTTTCCAGTGCGCACGGAAGAACGGTTGTCAAGGAAGAGCTTGGAAAAAGCAACCATAGAACTGCGAACAACGCATTTCTATCACAGTCGAGACCATCTCAAATAGAGATCGGCGCAGGAATGCCTGAGGGAGGTAGTACAAAGAAGAGATATGAACCATATTTGGGTAAGAGCAGATAATGGATGATCTCTTAATCATTAATTATCAGCGGGTTCATGCATAGATAGCGAAATATCCCCGTCTGGCTTTTCTCTTCAACGATACACTAATGCCCTTTGGCCCGTTCATAGGCAGTAGCTATTATTCCCACACACTGCGTCATTTTTTCAGAAATACAGTAGGGAAAATATAGGAATATTAAACCTATTCCGACATATGAGGCATAAGCAGTAAACATACACTGCCATCACTCATAGCTCTACAGCATTATAGCACCCATAGTCATACCACTGGAATGGATGGTTTAGTAAGGATGTGCTAATTTAGACAAGATCATGTATACCTTATTAGTGGTATATATAAAGTTATATTATATCTAAGATCTCTTTAAATTAGATTTATCATGGCAGCAGCTATAAGCAGCCAAGCTCTAGAAGCAGCAGATATTTTATAATTAGCCATTATCACAGAGTTAATATACTCTATATTAAAAAATGGTAGGAGAGCAACATTTAAAACTTGGGTTCACCATCTGCAAAGCACAGGCTGTAATGGTCAACTTATCACAGGTATTGTCATACTATCCTGGTTGATCGCATTCAGTGTTAGTACATAGTGCGAATATGAGTCTCCATAAGATACAAGCATTATGACATATGCTGACCACTTCTCTCATATTAAGCAGCCCGTGATTCTCTTCTATAGGAAGTTTACAGCAGCACCAACTCATCATCACAACTAACTAAGCACCGCTAGCCCAGAAAGGAAAGAAGTAATTTGGAAGGCTTGCATAGCGCCTGATCCTAAGTAGGGTAGATAGTTGATTCTAGTTAATCACAGTGGACAGCGCCTTGGCCTGATTTAGTCCAAGAGGTGATCGTAGTTGATCACCAGTTGACCCTAATTCTCACTAATTCTATTCTCAGTTGGCTAAATGTAGCTGCACCAGAAAAGACTTGGAGGAGGCTTGCTTAGTACCTTAAGATAAGTGGGCTGAAAAGTTGATCGCAGTTAAACACCTGATTCATGCACCATTGTCGGTGGGGTGTTGTATTGAGCGAAACCAACATCACTCAATGATCAGAAAATCCTAGCGGTTATTACACTAGTCCGTTGCCTGTGGGGCCCAGGAATAATGAATGTCTGTTGGTCAAGCTGGTTTTGAGAATTACTATAATCGCAAACGAGGTATGTGGATAAAGAAAAGGTCACTCTCTGTCTCAGGTCTTGGCTTGAATAGAATGTCAGGGAGCAGTTCGCGATTCACGTGACCGACATTCCCCACACTGCTTACTCTCTTCGACACAGGAAATAATAGCGGATTGGTCTTTTCCACTTCTGTGCTCGAAGACCCCTTTCACCAAGCTCATTACCTGTGGTTGCAGATCGGCGGTTATTGATTACTAAGCTACAAACCCAACATCCAGATTCATTTTGCTTTTGGCTGTTAAATGCCGGTGAAGGTGTACTCAAAATGTAGTGACTTCAGTATACATTATGCAGAATCGTTCTCCCTCTCCTGAGCCAGAGTCTACTGTCGCTAATGAAACTGCAAACAAACCCTCCACACCGGGAATTCTCAACCCCTGCTTGACGAAGAAGTCTGGGTTTTTGCCTTGATTTGTCCAAGGTCAAGACAGTTGTCCAATGCTATATCACACACTTTCCTGATATTTTCCTTATAGCTGTTGCTATTCACGCCTGATAGATGCCAATTAGCATATTCTTCCACCGCTGCCTCAAGAGGTCCAGGAGTGTTGATGTAATCAACCTGGCTAGTATCAAAGTTGCTCCAGTCCCCCAGGAGGAAGATACCAAAGGCTGAGATAACTGCGTTGGAAGGACATTAATATTTATCAGTTGAAGAGTGGTGGATCTGGTTGTGAGGTTATTGGGAGATTTATTAGGTTTGAGAGTCACTAATGCTCTTCTGCATATAGTTGTTCACACACATTGTCAGGACCATCATTATGCGTGTCTAAGATTCTACCTAACTCCACATATATAAGGTTTGAAAATGGTGTGTCCTGGGTTTGTAATACTTCTTCCCTATTAAGTCCTCAATAGTACTGACCCTCAGGCTGATGGGGAGGCACTGAGCACCGCATTTTCCAATACCATCTCGCTAAATCGAAGGTTGTCTAGACCAGTTTTCAGCGTTAATCTGATCACCCCATTCACAAAGCATTCTGTTGGTTACTGATGAATTTTCCTCTTTTGTCAGTTTTCCTAGAAAGATAGTCGGTGTCCTCCCTTTCATTATTAGATATAAAAACTGTAGGCTTCTTCTTGGGCAGACAGAGGGGATCCTGCCGCATGCGGATTTGCCTATTTATAGCTGTCCAGTCAAAGGTTTATGAGTATTAGGCGTGAATAACAGTAGCAAAGCCGAAATCCGAAATCCGAAAGGTATGATGCTGTTGTGTTACCCGCTTAATTCGAATTTTGTCTGTAACAATTTGATTACGCCCATTCGATCGACAAGTCCTTCAGTTCACCCTTTACAAAGATACGCAGCAGCAAGTACTGCTAATGTAAATAGTATTCTATAAGATTGGCCCCGGGATATCACTCTAGGAGAAGGTCGGGTACGCCATCCAAGTTCTAGGAGAGTCAGCTCCGGCAAAGGTAGGAAGTCGGAAAATATCTCCTTACCCAATTAAGAAGATCAGCATCAAACCATTCTCGCATATCCGTCCAGTCTTCAAAGGTTCTCCCAAATAATGTCTCCGTATTCGGCATTGGTGCGTTTTTTGAGCCCGACTGGGTTCTGAACAAGAGTTAGTCATATCCTCCATCATAATAGAGTTGCAATTACTGTAAATGGCGAAGTATACGATGCGCCTTCCGGCATATTGCACTTCGATCTGAAAGATTTTCCATGCGGAGAGAGAGCTTGTCTAGTTCCTCCCGGTACGGTCGTAATTCGAACGAAGACGGCATATCTAGAAGGCAGGAGTTGAGCGCTACAGCAGCATGTAGTGCTTTCAAGCTGGCCACCCCATTCAGCAGCCAGAAGATATGTCGAAGTAGCGGAACCTCGTAGAGTTGTCGATGGAGAACGATCAAAGCAAGCCCAGAGGATATGCACTTATCTCTGGAGTTGGAGATAAAATATGGAGATCGAGAGTGGTGGAAAGGTCGATGCAGCAGAAGGTACAGATGGTGTGCATACGTTTGTAAGAGACACCAGTGAGAATAGCTGGAATCCAGGACACTCGGCGATCCATCCTTTAAAAAAATGGAGTCCCATAGCTTTTGTTCCTCGGCTATTGCCGCATCCAACCTGTTCAATGCAGATACCTCAAAACGCGAGGTACTGGATATGTGGTGACATATCTGTGTTGAAAGCCGGAAAAGGCGAATCTTGAATAACATGACCGACATTTGCGTGGGTTTTACAGACGGTTCGCTGATTCCATTTACCGTGATATCAGAATCGTTGACATCTGCGGGCAAAGTGGATCTAATGTCAAGGAGAAACGTCATGTCGACGTCTCGGAAAAGAATCTCTTGGTACGTATGCAGCGACAGGAGACCCGCCCAGCAGCGTCGCCTTCGTTCCCTTTCGACAAGGTTGAATTCCTGAGAGTCGATATTGCAGCGTAGCGCAATGCCAATGTTCAATGCCATTCCTAGCAAGGCCCACCCTTGGTCAACAGATTCGTTGTGGGAGAGATTGTAGACGACCATCAACAAAGCTTCGAAAGTGCTGAGTTTGTGTCGAATGAAAAAACGATCCTGCGAGAGACAAACCATCGCGATCTGCTGAAGCTGACGAGACTTGGCCACAATTTCCTGTTCCCGGCAATGAGAACTGTTTGACCATAATGCTGCAAGCCTGGGGTCATTCGGCTCCATGGTGTTCAATATCAAGGAGCACATGGTAAATAGTAAAGCCAACCAGGAGAGATCGACCTCATAGGGCTGTCGCATGAAGGCAGAGTACTGCTTCTGAAACGTTGGGCCATGGAGAATTGGAAACAAGGCGGAGATGTGAATAAAAAAGTGAGACACCAAGTAGTCACAGCAATGCCGCGGCGGCAAATTTTCAATAATATCTTTGAGAGACATGCCTAGATCAATCGGAAAGGCGGACGCAGTATCCGGCACGGTCATTGGATCCGGTTCAGGCACTGGTCGTTCGAGCACTGTTTCCCAATCGCCAGCCGGGTTGTCTTGATCTTCTTCTGGTCTAGGGAGGTCGGGTTCAATAGCCAAATGACTAGTGAACTCTGGTCTTGACGGGCTAGATGGAGATGTGGTAGTATTCACCTGCGGCACGTCAGACGCCAGAGGCCTCGGTGGTGTGCGATGAGCATTAGTGGAGGCACTCTCCACGCGAAGACTAGCCCAAAATGAACAGGATCCTTCAAGTCCTCGGCGCTTGCAAGAGCTACACGGCTGCTCGCGATTACACCGTAATTTAGAGCGTCGGCAGTGCTCGCAACTCAGGGCTTTTCGTTTTCGGTGATACGGCCCTGATTGCTGCTGTGAATTGGCAGACTCATGGACTGACAGATATCCACTCATCATTCTCCGTGAAATTCTTGCGCCTGCTGGTCCTCGGGAATATGGTGCAGAATCGAAGGTACTGCGCTGCTGTCGGCCGGTCAGAAGTTGAACAGTGACGTGTTGACCGGGGATTAGGGCCGCTTGGGAAAAGGCGGTGGCCAGTGGCATTTGCCGACTCCGACCTTTCTCTCCGACAGTATATCTCCGTGTAACGGTGTAACTAGCTAGTTAATTAGTTTAACTGGTTAACAATATGCTTTGCTAAGTAAGCGTTTCCGCAGATTTTCCATAACTCCGACGGGCTGGACTACTACAGCATGGCATTGTAGTGTTCGGTATTGGCTGTCAGAATCGTACCCATTTCATATCTAGTTGTGGGGAAATGGACTTTCGAATATTCAAGAAGAGAATCTTCATCTCACGGGCCCCGGTCCACAACTGATTCACTTTGACTACGTCAACATTGCCTGAAATATTGCTCTATAAAATACTCAATTGGAAAATCTGTGTCAACTCTCCACGATTGGCTCATGAGAAATGATCCAGGTACAGACTAGTGCTCCAACAAAGTGGACGAACAGTCGTGTCCCCAAGTTGGACTGGATAAAAAGACGTTTTTTAAAGAAGAGATATTTTAAATTTAACCAGATAACGTCTAATCAGGAGATAAGTGGAACGCACTCGAGGAAGGACTAAATTGAAGTTTCACTTATAGCGTGGTAGATCAGGATTATACCGTCCTCCTGCAACTTGCCGAACAAGCTTGACCTCGTTAGCTAACTTGGAAGGTGTCGTGGATCTCCATGCTAAGATTTTATCGAGCACCAACCTGGACTTTCCTTGACTCGATGTTTAACGTCTGATAATCTATCTATCAAGGGTTCATTCCCCGCGTTCATTGTGTGGAAGTGGTCTTGCTTACTCCGGCACGGCGCATAGTGGCGTGAGCGAAATATCGTTACATAGTCTTGATGTCTGAGCACCACCTTTTGGGTAGTAAGCAGTGAGTATGCTAATATGTATACAGTATAAATGTAAGGTATTAGTACTTTGTTTATCATTAGGTGCTATAACTACTGTATTCAGTTCCTAATCAGATTATTTCACCAAGATATTAATAAAGTTACTGCTTACTACACTAGAGTAAATCAGGTATGATGGTAATAGGTGTTGGTTTATCAAGTTACAGTATAACGTAGCTTTATCCATTTAGTAAATCTTTTTCTAAGGCTGCTGGCATAAACGGTCACAGCGTTAATGGTCTCATTGATTGCTTCGTCACCAAGTTATGACGAACTTTGCTGTCTTTGCTATTAAGAACCTGTGCACAGCTAAGTGGGCTGTATCAGGATCTTTCACAGTCTTGTCAAATTCGTTTCTCTTTCTTGGCCATGCGGTTTGCATCTCCTCGTGAGTTATAATAAGAGTGCTAGTAGTGATGGCTCCGGCGTTGGTGCCGGGAGACTGAGTGGGTACTCCGAACTCCGGAATGATAGACAGACACAAGGGAAACATCGTACACTTACATATTTAGCCACAGACAGTGTACGCGAAAGGATTGGATGATCGTGCGGCTGCTATCATGCACAAGAGCAAAATATCACCAATATTGAGGGCCTGAAATCCATGACTATATCATCTCGGGACACTTTTAGATGTCTGGGCATTTAAAAAATTTCACCACGATGACAAATGATTGCGGTGAGGAAGAGTGGAATTCTGAAAGGATTGCTAGCTGGAACGGCCTGTAAACTTCCTCGCGCTTTTGGTTAATATATAAGATTAATGTGTATGACGCGCCTGGGTGGGCTGCTTTCTGCTCTCTATGAACAATCATTACATTCATGGAAACATCTCGCTACACATCACATGAGACAGTCTGTTTCATATAACCAGTCGCCTTGGGAGAATACTCAGTCTCCTCTGTAATCGAAGAACTTGAAGTTTCCCTAATCTAGGCTCGAGCCCCCGCTTTTTTATAACTATCACCTGAGGTTATGTGGGAGCTAAATTGTTACGGACTTTCGCCTTATGAAGCTATTCCTAGGAGACAAGGTATATGATGGTGGAGCCCTGTACCTCCCCGCCGAGTAATCGACGTGAGTCTCAGGAGACTGGACAGTAAGATCAGACCTCCCTCGTGCATTTCAGTTGTTGCACGTTCTATGCACGCCTCTCGGTTATTGTAGGGCTAGGGAGGTCATGGGAAGCCCCATGAAACTGTATACATAGATTAGAGCGTTTCTTTCCATGTTCTTGGGATATCCTCAAGAAACAGTCTTGCTTCAATCTGACTTACTGCTTCCCTTGCTTACCTGACTGACAAGCCTTCTACCCTGCAACTAGATCTTATCCTTACACAATATCATAACTCACCTGCCTACGCCGTACGTCGGGCCTTGTCCAAATTCATTAGTCCTAATGTATTCAGTTTACATATGACACAAGTCAATTTTGGTGGCGGCCCTGTAATGGGAGGTTTTGTACAGAAATTGGTGAGCAGCGGCAGGAATTTCGATAGTGGAAGGGACCGATCGATAACTACATCCACCATTCCTGAATCCATAGCAGGCCGGTGACTAGTTCACATTTTACAGGACACAATAGACATTTGTAGGCGGAATGAAACAAGACTTCTCCCGCGCGCGTATCAGTTTAAATCCCCGTACTCACTTGCGCTTCTGTTCTCTGCGCAATTCGCGACCCCAGGTCCCACTCCACTCGTGCGAACATCTCATATGTTCGTTTTCTAATCTCCTCCTTAGCCCCGCACAGGTGTCTGGAAACGTTGGCAATGAAATTCTCCTGTTGGCCGGTCTGTCGACCAAGTACTTCCCAGAGCGCTGTAGCTTGCACGTAGTCCTCGTCGGTGACAGGAATCAAATCTGACACCGCCGCCCCAGCCCACTGTTCATGTTCCTGACTCGCCTTCACAAAGCCAGTCTGAAGAGGCCGGAATGTGGATGGATAATTAGGGTTTGCCCCGTAATTGCCATTTACAGTCATTGAGCCGTCACGATGATATGGGTTGAATGCTCGGAGAGGACAGTTCACTGGAATCTGCTGGTAGTTTACTCCCAACCGATGGCGATGAGTGTCTGGATAGGAAAACAGGCGACCCTGAAGCATTGGGTCGGCAGATGGCTCGACCCCTGGAACCAAGTGAGACGGTGAGAATGCCACTTGTTCCATCTCCGCAAAGTAATTATCCACATTGCGGTTCAGAGTCAATCGTCCAAATCGACGAAGAGGGACTTGATCGTGCGGCCAGACTTTGGTGAGGTCAAAAATGTTCCAGCGAAAGTCCTTGGCTTGTTCTGGACTAAGCACCTGGACATAGCATGTCCACGACGGATATTCTCCTCGCTCGATTGACTCGAAGAGGTCTTGCGTGTGCCAGTCTGGGTTGGTACCTGCCCGCCTGACCGCTTCTTCACCTGTCATGTTCTTGCTACCTTGGTCCGTCTTCGCGTGAATTTTGACATAGTTGAAACCGCCGTCAGGCTTCACCCACTTAAAAGTGTGCCCCGAATAGCCATTGATATGGGCGATACGAGTAAGGTGTTCCACGATCGCTGAAGAGCTGCATCACTTGATGGATTGATTCCTGGTTAGAAGTGAGAAAATCCCAAAACATTGTTGCATCCTTCAGATTCGTTTGCGGGTTTCTCTTCTGCGTGTGGATAAACTGCGGGAACTTGGCCGGGTCCCGAATGAAGAAGATGGGCGTGTTGTTGAATACCCAGTCCCAATTACCCTCTTCCGTGTAAAACTTAGTCGCAAACCCACGCGGATCACGCTCGCTGTCAGCGGAGCCCTTTTCCCCACCTACGGTGGAGAAACGGGTAACAAGATTGGTCTTTTTACCGATGCCTTTCAGCATATGAATGATAGTCTGCCGGGCGAAAGGCTGTCAGCAAAAAAAAAAAAAAAAAACAAGAGGATGTAACTGAGGAGAAGACGCACAATATCACTTATGTCGTCAGTAACCTCAAACTCGCCGTAGGCCCCAGCGCCCTTTGCATGCACCACTCGCTCGGGAATTCTCTCGCGGTCAAAATGTGCCAGAGTGTCGATAAGATGGAAATCTTGTAGGAGGATGGGACCATTGGGCCCGACACGCATAGAAGCTTGCGGGTTCATTACCTGAGAATTAAATCAAGTCAGCAGGCGGTACATAATTGACTGCTTCTGTGCTAAGCTGACGTACCGGACAACCATTCGAAGTGGTGTACATCGGTCGTTCCCCGTAACGAACAGTATCTAATTTACATCAGACGTAGGTATTGTCATGGGCAGTCGAAACCTACCTTTGACGGTAGTCATATTGTTAGGGCTTGTAATAACTTGCAGTGAGAGGAAAAACGATGAGATGGTCTTATGTGTGGTATTTGGGACTTTACCATTAGTGCAAATCAGCGGGGTCATGGCCACTTATATATGTTGGAGGTCAGTTTGCTCTGACAACATGGGCATAACATGTATATGTGCCTCTAGCAAGACGGAGAAAATGGCTTCCCAGTTCTTTCAGTTCTAGAATCCACAATTATTAACACAAAATCTTCCGCAAAGTAGCTTTAGCACTAACGTACCCACGGACGCTTTTGGATCGTTGCAGCCTGACCTTTGTCTCAGATATGACTTGCTTCTTGCACCATCGGATATTCTTTGGTACTGTCTTGAGGGCGTGTTGGTAGCCAATGAGAAACATGAAGTATTGATTATACCCAATTTCGGATTCACTAGGGAACGATAGTATTGCGGCACGCTTGCTGATTCGAACTTGTTTTTATCGATTCTTTAATTCCCATGCAATGAGGTGTAGTCCAGTAACGGACTCATACTTCGGGCATGAAGTTTGAGTGATGTTGATTGGCCCGGAAATCGGAGTTTCCACTTACTCCAAAAACCTAGTTTTCTTGGCGTTAATGTACATAGCCCGGAGTTCGGAGTTCCCACTTGGCTGATAATGAATTTGGTCATGTTATTGGTATTATGCCCAAACGGAGAGAGACTCTCTGAAACTCTGTAAATGCTTACAGATAATGTTTAAGCCGGTGCCACTGGCAAGCCTTATGTTTGGTGGTTGATGCCTGCTGCCGCAGGTATCCCAAATGTATTTAGATTGTCTCTCGTTCTCTCGCACACTCTCCTTCCCTCTTTCCTCATGCTTAGTTACTTCGTTGAATGCTACTACGTCGATGTTGTCTCTTTTTACCTGAGCTCTAGTAGCTACCCCAAAATAGTTCTTGAGCAATAAACCTGCTTAATACAATATCTAGTACTAGGATATACTAAGACCTTATTAAGTCCTGGGCGTTGAAGAATGAAGCTGTAATTATCGCTTTTACTATATGTTTTGTAGTGCGCAGCTCGGTCTTGAATCACATTAGTTAACATGACTAGTTGACTAATCTATGTTAACTGAACATGAAGTGTATATCTATTAGATTATTCGTACTATGTACACGCTTTTCCGCAGATACTCATCAAGGTCTGGGGTTTGTTCTAAATGGTAATCGTATTCTTCTTTTGCCATTTCGCTATTTAAGCAGCCTATTTTCCTCCTTGGTTCTAATAGCCCCCAGAGAAGGCGTATCGAGACCTTCATCTTCCTCTCGGTCTCCTTGAGCTTTGTCATGGTGGACCGTGGTGGGCCTGTGTTCCGCAGGGGAGTAGATTGTATATAGCTGCAAAGGTACCGTGCCAGTATTAACAAATTGGTGTTTTGTACCTGCGGGTACGACAATCACATCTCCTGCCTACACTTCGCTACTCGCCTGCTACAATCGCTAGCCCTTTTCCCGCGGTAAAGGTCAATATCTGGTCAACTGAGTGAACCTGTTAGTTTGGAATGTCAGTCGCTCGCATTAAAGGCTTAGGGCTCTACAAACCTCGTTACCCAGATCACCACCGACGGGTACATTCATAAAGACAACTTGTGAATAAAGGCCAGTCCATATGACTCGGCGGAAATCTGTAGATGTGGAAGGCGACGCGGTAGTCGCCTTGGGGAAGAAAACCATTCGTCTGGCTGGTGGCTCTAGGGATGTGCAGTGAGGTATCTGAAACGCCATTGCACTATACGCGGCGAGGATTAAATATATCGAATAGGTTTTAATCAAAAATCAGGTGATAATATTTGAGGCTGGGAGACGAGAAAGAATTCGAAGACTAATGCATCGTCGGGCCTAAGTACAGTGAATTAGTGAGCATGTAGAAGGAGTGTAGATAATATAGTAGTTGATTAGTTCTAGACCCGGCTTCTCAGGATCGATTATTCGGTATTTGTCAACTATGACCTATTTGCTCCTCGAGCAGAGGTTTAGTGACTCAAGACATTTTTGCCCATTCCACTGTCTCTATATAGATAGCGGAACCGCTCGATCGGAGCATATGTGTTTAGCTGTCTGTGAGTCCTAGAAGGGTTTGTGCGGATTAGAGTGAAGGTTCGAAAATGTCTCTGTATTCTGGAAAGAGACAGGTCTCTCTGTCTTCCTGGGGTACGTCGGCCTGTTGCGACCAAGTATCCGCGATCCCATTGGCCAGTAAGCGGGCCGTAACAGTCTTTTGGTAATATAATCAAGGTGATTTTCACCCATATTTCAGTTAAGTTACACGCTAGTGTTTTGTTGCTAAGAGCTGTTCAAAATCAAGTAAAACAGACTTGTCGTTGTTGATATATAGCGGCCTGAGTAATCCTTTTTACTATGTGTTTTGGGAGTGCGCAGCTCAGCGTGAATTACATCAGTTACATGTTTCACTGGGTTTCTTACTAAGCTTAAACCTTGCTACCTTCCAGTTCAGCCACCCACTTCCGTGAGATCTTGCATTGTCAATGCCGATCGCTTTGACAGTCATTGGGTCGCAGATGAGCATGTCCCTCTGATCCAGTCAGATTCCTTTCAACGTGTTGCGTTAGCTCTAGACCATGATACCATTTTCATCCACTGCTTCCTCTACAAGGAGAAATGGGAAACCTCCTTCATGCGAGCCTTGCCGCACTCAGAAAGTGCGGTGTGACCACGCACTTCCTGTGTGTGGTCGCTGCTACTCACGCGGAATCGCCAAGGACTGCACTTATCACCCCGCTCCTTTGACTAAGCCAACAGGGGCTCAAGGAAGGTAGGCTTGACCATTTGAGTTGCCCGTTTGGGAATAATCGTCACATTTTCTGTCAGCTAATAAGGCCGCTGGCTCTAGCTCTCACGGTCTCCATCGGGAACCGGCAGCACCGCTTGTTTTCCCCAGTTATACAGCAGTTTTTGATGAGAATAAGCCATTACTTCGCGGTCTTTTGCTCGACAATGCGTCAATTTCATCGGACGATCCAGCAGTTCCAAGAACCGAGGATCTTCTTGCTGGCTCTGAAATTCTGCTTTTCTTTCAGAGCTCAAGTGTCGTTATTCAACTGGTAGATTCTTACTACCAGCAAAGCTTCGTTCCTATACTGCCTCATATATTGGCTCGGTTCCTTTGTTCTTCGGCACATGAAATCCTTAGCGCCTTGTCAGCCACTGATTCGCTCCCACAAGATATTCAAGGTTTGGCAAGCAGAATATGCAATAACTCATGCCAGAAGTTGACCACAAGCGAGCAAATGACCATGGAAAATTATTGCTCACAATTCATTGGAAACAATATGCGATGGGAATCTTTTGGGAATATATTTGCGATTGCTGGCATGTGCCTGATGTCGCTGGAAGACTCGAATCCATTATTGTCAGATGGTGCCGGCAACTGTCGCGCGAAACATACGCTTGCGTATCAGCTCATAGATGCGTGTGACAAATGTGCAGGCCTTTGCATCCACTCGCAGACAGCAAGCGAAGTATCAGTTGCGTTCCTGTGCAATAGCATACAATTTCTGACTATGGTACTTGGGGATGCACATCAGCGTGCATGGGTTCGCCTTACTGAAATGTCCGGGCTTGTATACAGCGGGGGACTTCACCTGGATCAAAACACCTATCCAATCTTTCTTCGACAGTGGAGACGAAGAATATTCGCTGCTGCATTTTTCATCGATACCGCGTTATCCACCTTTGTTGGAAGACCACCGCTTATCAACTGGCGATATTGCGATATGACTCCTCCGCAGGACGTGGGCGATGAAGACCTGGTCTCCATAGATGAAACACCAGGAGGGCCACAGTGGGATGAAAATGGTTGGCGGATCCCAGACCGTTTGAACCCCTGCTCGTTCATCCGCCTGCGTTTCATGATCTCGGCTCTACGAGCGGAAATCTTGGAGGTGTGCATGGGCATGACTGGCTCAGACCTGGAACAACGGGCAAGGTAAGTCCTCACTTCGCCGCTGAGGTTGACCATCTCTCACTCTCAACTCTCATCTACGGTGTACAGAGACTTGCTACGTAAAGTGGTTTCCTTTCAAGGCAAAGTGCCGTCTTACATGCGGTTCAATACAATCACCGAGTCACAGAACACGCAAAGCTTGACAAGTCATGACCGTATGGTCCTGCTAGTGCAACTTGATATGAAGTATAACAGCTTTCTTCTTCAGCGTTCTATCCTGAAAAGAACCAACACTGGCCTCGGAAGCCTGTTGAAGACTTGCGAGGAAATTCTGTCGGCTCTCTGCAGGATTTGCAAAGAATATGAGAACATATCTTCTCTAAAGAATGATTATTCCTGGGCTGTAAGTAATGCTCTTTCTATCTTTCGCGAGCAGTAATGACCAGAGGTAGATCATGTTTTACGGCTTGCCATGTGCCGGCTTAATCGCCTTTGAACTGGTCAAAGGCCCTCCACAGCATGAGTTGTCCCAACTGATTCCCTTGCTGAGTGTCTTTGCCTCCACTCTTCGATGGATCGCCCCATTTAATTATGGAAACTACAAAATCTGCCGGCAAGCAGAGTATTACCTTAGCAGTATACTCGATGCTGCTATTGAGCGTCAGTATCCTTCGGAGAATGTTGCTCCCTGGGTTGGTCAGCCTGCGGTGGGCGATTTTTCTGCACTACCGTTCCTGGCTCCTGATTCTATTGACTTTCTGGATCCCGCTATTCTCTCAAATCAATCTTACTGACAAAAGGACTCCGCGATATGTCTTCGATTTATACCTTTTTTGTTTATTAGGCTCTACTCTCATACCACGAAATAATTTCCATTTTCTCGCTCCAGAGTCGATCCCCAAAAACCGTAATTAATATCCCCGAGCTGCGCTTTGACGGTTGTTGTGATGAGGAATAGGATCTAGGAGGAGCGATGGCAATATACCAGCTATTGAGTAATATTGAAGATGTCTGGCAATCTAAAATGGTCCCTAAGTGGGCGTGCGCTATTCACACTTCCGGGAAACCACGTACCGTATAGGGCTAGTGTGCCACAGGGAGGACAACCTCGTATCCACTAGCCAGTAAGTAGTAAGACCTTAGCGCCGGCATTGAAGACTGCTGAAACCTCAACAATGGTAACGAGGCGAAAGTAAGCTTTTTGCGAAAAATAACATTCTATTATGTTTTTATTCAACGTACAACATCACTACATAGGTGTTCACCCTATCAAGCCAGCTTTAGACTTTTCGCAGCGCAAATGTCGTAGAAAATGCACGAGCAGCTCCTGCATACTTTGTCGTCCCGCCGGGCTGTTCCTGGCCGCTAAATAGTTCGCGAGAAACATTGTCTACCTCTCGAACCTTCCACTGTCGTAGAGCGAGTAGGCAAAGCGTTCCCCCAATAAAGATACACCCAGAGAATAATTCAACATTGAGGTAGTACGGTTGGCCATGACGACGAAGTTCCAAAGCGATTGGCTCGGCAACTATCAAATCCGTTAGCCGGGAACGCCCACGAGAGAGATTGGCAGCGACATACACGTGGTCGGAAGAACAATTACAGTCCAGACGATGGACAGCGCAGCGGGGAGCGAATGAATACCGAGGACCTCATTGAGAAGAGGGCCAATTGTCTGGTCGTGGATGTTAGTATAAACTGTCGGGGACATTCTAGAGAGTAGACTAACCGCCCAGTAAGTCCCAACTACCGATCCTCCCAGAACAGCGAAGACAATCAACACAGCGTACGTTGTGCCTGAGGTCCAGATACACAAACAATAGAGAGCGGAAAGAAAGGTGGCCGCCGTTGCCACATTGATTCGACCAACATAGTCACTCAAAAGTCCGACCATAGGGCGTCCAATGGCCATCCCGAGGTTTGCTGAAGCCCCAATGATAGCTCCCTGTCGTGACGTCAAACCAACTTTGACAGCATTGTCCGGGAGGGAAAATAGGATGATGGTGTATCCCAGAGTGCTGAAGTAGGCCCACCCGATCAGCAGCATGAACTCGTATCGTTTGAAAAGCGATAAATCAAAAGAGTGCTGATTAGGGTTGATTTCGCTATTCCGGTCCCGCATCAACAAAGCGCAAGTGATGTTGACTGCAAAAGCGCAGATGGCTGTAATCCGGAACGCCCATGGTAGACCTAGGTTCTGAATCATTGAGCTCGTGGCCAAGCTCCAGATCAGCCCGCCAAGGCCGCTGCCTCCAGCAGCAATCCCGTTTGCGACACTTTTACGCTTCTCAAACCATTGGGGTACTATACCAACGGCCCCCACATAGAGAAAAGACGACCCCCATCCAAAAAGGAGACCTTGAGTGAGGAACAAATGCCAGACTTTGGTTGCAAAGCTTGCCGCAACTAACCCGCCCATTTCAAGCACCGCGCCGATCATTAGCGTACGTCTCGTGCCGAATGTGTGAACACACTTTGTCACGATGGGCGCAATGAACGTGATCTGAGAGATTGATAGACCACCAACGAAGGAATAAGTGAGTTCGGATGTGCCGGGGAAAGTGTCCGTATTGAGGTAGTGGGCGAGATAAACACCGAAAGCCTTTCAAAGAGATTCGAAAACTAATCAGCGTTGAGTGAACAAC
>JAABUG020124182.1:0-23776 GCA_011319215.2 Scortechinia acanthostroma
CCTTCTTTTTAGCAGCCATCTTCGTATCCCCTTTCTTGGGTGTTCTCTGTTTCGATTGCTTCGAGCCCTTGGCCTTCAAAGAGGCCGCGGCCTTCGTCTTGGTGCCGGTCCCGGTGCTGCGCACGCTGGGCTACGAAACCAACCTGGGACGCATCATGGCGCACGACCGCCTGGCGCTGTTCATAGCTGATGGTGTGGGTAATGTACTGACCGTAGCTCTGAAAAGCGGAGATGACGTCCAGCTTCTGGCCATTTAGATGGCCTGCGCGGATCGTGCCACCATAGACCATCAAGCTGGGCCGGTTCAGCCTGCCCATGGCGATCAGGCATCCGGGCATATTTTTGTCGCAACCACCGATAGCCACCAGACCATCGTGCTGGTGAGCACTGGCTACGGTCTCAATGGAGTCGGCAATAATTTCGCGGCTCGGCAGGGAAAAGCGCATACCATCGTGACCCATCGAAATACCATCGCTAACCGTAATGGTGTTAAAAATCTGCGGTACGCCACCGGCCTCGCGGACACCTTCCCGCACCCGCTCGGCCAGTTTATTAATGTGCATATTGCAAGGGGAGACCCCGCCCCAGGTGCTGGCTACCCCGATAATTGGTTTGTTGAAGTCGTCGTCGGTGAAGCCGGTCGCCCGTAGTATCGCCCGGTTGGGGGAGCGTTGCGGCCCGTCGGCCCTTGTTCCGGTGTGTGGGCGTTAGGGTTCATGCTGCCCTCGGCATCCATATACCCACGTTCGATCATCTCCTCGCGGCTGAGATGTCTGAGAATGTCACTTTGGACGAGGCCGGGATGTAAAGCATTCGCTGTGATCCTCTGTTGGATATAGCGTTGATTGAAACCCACTGCGAACAAGATGTTAGCCGTTTTGGATTGGGCATAAGCTACGAATTTATCATAGGGATGCGTGCGGAAGTTGATGTCGTCCCAAAGAATATCCGAGCGGCGATGCCCAATCGAACTGACCACGACCACACGCGACGGCGCGGCTTTCCTTAAGGCTGGTAAGAGACGGTTGGCGAGAGCGAAATGTCCGAGGTGATTGGTTGCAAACTGCAATTCGAAGTTATCCGCGGTATAGCTCTGGGGTGTCGCCATGATGCCCGCATTGTTGATCAGGATGTGCAGCTTATCCCAACGGCTCAAAAAGTTTTCTGCGGCTGCTTTGACCGATGCCAACGACGCCAAATCCAACTCCAAAACATGGATATTTGGATTGTCCGTGCTGGCACGAAGTTCTCCCGCAACCACTTCGCCTTTGGCGGTGTCGCGCACGGCGATGATGACTTCCGCGCCCGCTTGGGCTAAGGCGCGAGCCGTCTCCAAGCCGATGCCTGTTGCGCCACCGGTGATCAATGCTATCTTGCCCGACAGATCATGCCCTTGTACGACTTCTAAAGCGGTCGAATGTGCATTAAAGGGTGAGTGTATCATCTGAATAGAACCTCACTTTGATAAACCGACCAGTTCCGCCGATAACCGCCACAAGCGTTCGGCGCTTTCCGGTGAACGCGCGAAGGGCATATAACCGCTGTAGGTTTCGTTCGACCAAACACCTGCTTCCTGACAATTCTCTAAATACAAGCCGCCGACGCCTTCCAACTCATCCGCGACTGCTGCCCATACTGAAGTCGCTGCGCCTTGCTCCGGCGTCTTGAAATTGGGATTGAGATTGCCCTCGGCATCCATATAACCGCGCGCCAACCACTCCTCGCGGCTGAGATGCTTTTGCAGGTTGCCCATGCTCCCACCGGGATTAAGCGCGTTGGCGGTAATGCCTTGGAGCGCATAACGTTGATTGAAACCCAGCGCGAACAACACGTTGGCGGTTTTGGATTGGGCGTAAGCTGTCCATTTCTCATAGGGACTTGTGCGGAAGTTCACATCATCCCACACAATATCGGAAGCGCGGTGGGCCGCCGAACTGACCGATACCACGCGCGACGGTGCAGCTTTGAGCAGCGCAGGCAGCAGTTGCACAGCCAGCGCAAAATGTCCGAGGTGATTGGTTGCAAACTGCAATTCAAAGTTATCCGCGGTATAGCTCTGGGGTGTCGCCATGATGCCCGCATTATTGATCAGGATGTGGAGCTTATCCCAACGTCTCAAGACGTTTTCCGCGGCTGCTTTGACCGAGGCCAACGACGCTAAATCCAACTCCAAAACATGAATGTGTGAATTGTCCGTGCTGGCAAGAAGTTCTCTGGCGACCGCTTCACCTTTCGCGGTGTCGCGCACGGCGAGAATAACTTCCGCGCCGGCTTGGGCTAACGCACGAGCGGTTTCGACGCCGAGTCCCGATGCGCCGCCTGTCACTAAAGCCAACTTGCCCGAGAGATCATGCCCTTGTACGACTTCTACCGCCGTCGAACGGTTATCAAATGGGGATTGGATACTCACAGTCGCTCCTTCAGATGTAGACATTTGATGGCAGTCTACAACTTGGAGTCGACTCTAAGTCAAGAGATCAAACCAAGCGGTTAAGGATGGGTTCGCCGTGCAGATGACGGAGAATGTCCGTGTATTCCTCGTTACGTGGGCGACCGAAGCCCGCTGTATGCGGCGTCAGCAAGATATTCGCGCCTTCTCGTGCCAATTCCACCAGCGGATTATCCGCCTGCAACGGTTCGACGCTGTAGCTATCCATCGCTGCCCCGCTGATGTGCCCGCCTCTCATGACCTCGGCTAAAGCTCTTTCGTCAATTGTCCCGCCGCTGCCACAACTGACGACCATTGATCCGGGCTTCATCGCGGCCAGCCAAGCCGCGTCAATCAGGTTGATTGTATTCGTTGTATAAGGAAGCAAGTTAACCAATATATCGCTCTCTCTCTTTAGCATATCGACGTCGGCATAGGTGATTCCAAGCTCATTCTCAGTACGGGTTGGCAGGCGTGTGCGCTTATAGTAAAGCAGCGTGCAGCCCCATGCTTTCAAGCGCCGTGCCAACTCCGCGCCGATCTCACCAAAGCCGAGGATGCCCACCGTTTGCCCATATAAGGTGTGAATTCCCTGCCGTTTCGACCAATTAAAGGAAAAGGTATTTTCATCCGTTGGGCGGCCTTCGCCCCACTGTGGACTGGCCTCCCGCGCGACAGCTTCCACCTCGCGCAGATTTTTGAGCAGCGCCAACGTTTGCATGACACAATGTTCCGCTACCGCCACAGCGCCCGCATCCGACCATGTACAGACGATGATGCCCGCTGCCTTGGCTGCCTCCAAGTCAATATCGTAGGTCATCGAACCGAGTCGCAAAATCAGCTTGAGTCGAGGCGCAGCTTGGATGATGCCTGCATCAATGACACCCACTCGCTCGGAGATGAGGTACTCAGCCTGCACCAGATGATTAACCAATTCTTCGCGCGTCGGACTTTGGAGCATCATAACGCTGAGTTCCGGAGGCGCGGCCTTCAACGCTCGCTGTTGATGAAAGGGGCTGCGGTTGGTGGTAAAAATAGTCGGGTGAGACATTCGCGAGTCTTCCTTTTGTCGGAAATGTCGTCATTATCGTCAGTGTCAGAAGTGGTTAAAGGGTAAAAGTTGAAGGTTAAACGGTCAACGGTGAAGATCGTGGCGGCGGTGGTGGTGATAAAGATGGCGGTGGCGATGGCGGCGATGAGAAGTACTGAGACATGAGTTCCGAGAAAAATGTACCAGAATATTGAAACCGATTCGTTCTAAAGGGGTTGCAAAATGCACAACGAGCGTAACAGGCGGCAAAAGCAGCAAATGCGACACGGATTTTTGTGCTGGTTGTGCGCGTTAGCGGATGTTAAGGTGCATTGAGTAAATCCTCACCCCCACCCCCTCTCCATTTCATGGCAGAGGGGAGTCAAGACAAAGACCTATAACTATAGTATTCGATGTGAGGGACCAATGGGTTACCTTTTGTTCGAACATTTTGTCACTCTTTGGCCGCGTTGGCATTAACCATTTTGAGGGAACGGGAATAGAAAGCGGGTTGGTGGATGGTTGGAATTTGGTAGAGCCGGTTTGAAAAATTAAACCTGAAGCATAATAAAATGAGGCGGCTTTATTGGTGTTTGTGCCTCAAATATTCAGTAAGTGCTGTAAAGCGGGGTTATCACGAGTTATTTCAGCTATCCCCGCAAAGTAATTATTTTGCCAGTTTCATATTACTAAGGCTTCACACCCCAAATTGTAATTGTCCCATCATCACTTCCACCTGCAATAAATTGGTCATTCTTAGACCATTTCAGGGAGCTAATACGGTAGGCAGGCAGGGTTGCAATCGGTTTGTTATCCGTTAGCTGATGAACCTGAATATTATTTGATAGAGCGACCGCAATCATAGTGCCATCACTGTTCCAATCGGCCTGTGTTTGCAGACCGTAGTAAGTGTCTATATTGACATCTTCAAAGAGTTCAAAATCATTTTGATCAAAATCATAGGTTTTATTTTTAATGACACTAAATACACGAAGACCTCTTACATATACGTTTGAGCCTGTCGGATGTTCTAAAATGACCGCGATTTGCTTACTATTCGGACTCCAGACTAATCCTCTAAATTCAAACATTCCACTTACATATCGATTGATAGGTTGTCCATTTCCTATATCCCATGTTTGAATAATGAAGGGATAGTCATTAGGTTGTTGTTCAACCGTTGCCACCGTCTTCTCGTCGGGACTCCAAGAAACATATTGCAAACGACCGCGTGTTGCGAGGTGGATGCCGTTGGGCAAAACAGGAATGCCTTCCTCGTTGACCTCGATATATTTGGTAAATTTTGTGTTCCAGTACCGACGTAGAGGGGAAGCTCCTTGATCGTAAAACGCCTCAATATCCCGAATATCATTACCTGTGTCGGGGTCAAAGCTGTCAATATTTTGATTAACAACAATATCTGTATCAATTCTGCCGCCAGCAATTAATTCATTACCATCGGGCGTATAAAAAACAGTTTCGGCTGGTTCAACATGGAATGACAGCCTCGGTTCAAATATTGCCTTACCCAAATTCCAGATGAGCGTGTCTTGTTCATAGCCAAATGAGGAACTAGCAATATCTTGGCTATTCGGTCGTACAGAAATCATATTTATTGGAGACGTGAAAAGCTTACTTTGGCTAGTTGTTGTACTCGTTGTTACATCGTACGTACGAAGCTCACCATTCCCAACAATAGCCGTTATTAAGTTGGAATTGGGTTTCCAATCAAAAATACTTCCGTCTCCGATATAGCTTGTTTTGTTATTTGCTTTATCCAGTACGAAAACAGCACTTAAAAATCCTCGCGTCAAAACCTTGTTGACATAAGCCAATAAAGTTCCGTCTTTATCCCAAGTAAAATTTTCTGTGCAACTGCATTCCCCTACAAAGACTTCTTCAATGTTTTCTATTGTGGTTATCGTCCCAGTGCGTGTATCTAAATTGCATAAATTGACTTTCAGTCTAGTAGAATCTTGATTGTAATCCCCGCAGCGAATCGCTATGGAGTGGTCGTCTATCCCCCAATATACCGTTCCGAATTCATCGTCTGAAATCTCTCGAGCAGCTAGTTGTTTTCCTGTAGCTGCATCCCAAGTATAGAGTGTCGGTAGGGAACTTGTATAACCGAGCCTTGTAAACAGGATATCGCTTTTAGGTGACCACACCCCATCCTCTCCCGGCAAAAGGGTTGATTGATTTTTAGCCAAATCAATGAGATCAACCTCGTTTGTAAATGCATTACTATTCAAGACGGCTAGATATTTACTGTCTGAACTCCACTGAATTTGAACACCACAAAAATCTGTATTGAACTCAGGTTCACTGACCTCACTGTTCCACACTTGAACACTACATATATTGGGAACATTGCTGCTGACAGCAAGATGATGACCATCTGGACTCCAAGCAAGATCAGAAATGTTTTGCACAATAGGTGTTTGCTTAGAAACCTGTAGATTTTCATCCAGCAACCAGACACCTGTTGAACTAGCTACAGCGAGTAGTTTTCCATCAGGTTGCCAATCGAGTGCATTGGCTGTGCCTCGTCCTAAACGCTCAACTTGCTCAAGCCTCGCAGCATTCTCTGTCGTGATCGGTTGCAAAGAAGGTGCTTGAGCCGAAACACCGATTTGTATGAGGCAAAACAGGAGCCCAATAAGAATTGATCGCATCATCAGTTTTCCACTATTAGATACGACTCTATTGTATTCCCCAATTCTTCGATTGAATAAGATCGCAGAATAAACGAAAGGTAATCGTCATGAATCTCAAATCAAAATTGCAAGAGAAACGGTTGAGTATCTTTGCAATATTCTGGCATTTTTAAGTTGCTGATCACGTTATTATTGAGTTGTCAGTCTAATTCCCCGCTAAGTGACAAGGTAGAAATAAAAAGGCGACACCCCATGAGTGCCGCCCTTTTAATTGTTAGACCTTATTCCTCGTTCGGTGTTGTGACCTTCGGCTTCATGGGTAACGGATTACCAAAGCGGTCGGTCAACACGGGCTGCTCACGTTGATCGGGCGGCGGCAGCGGACGCTTACGGCGCACCGGTGTCGTTGGCAGCGCAGGCGCTTCGGAGGGCTGACCATTATCCCGCTGCGGACGTGAACTGTTGTACTGTGGTCGCTGATCGTTGCGGCGTTCGCCTTGTGGACGATTGCTGCTGCCCTGCGAACCACTATTCGCTGCTGGCTGTTGACCCTGTGGGCGCTGCCCGTAAGGACGGCTGCCCCCCTGCCGGTTATCGCGTGGTTGGTCGCTACGGCGTTCGCCCTGTGGACGATTAGCCGACGGCGTCTCTGCGCGGGGGTGTACATTTTGGGGGTTAAAGCTGCCGTTGCCAAACTTCGGACGCTCGGTACGCGCTTGGTCGTTAGGTTGCTCACGCTCACCTTGTGGGCGATTATCGCGGTTCGGCTTGGCGGCCTGTGAACGTGGATGCCCATTAGCGGGACGTTCGCCCTGCGCTTGCTGTGGTTGTTGACCGTTACGGCGTTCACCCTGATTGTTGCGTGAGCGCTGACCGTTCTGACCGTTTTGTCCATTCGAGCGACGTTGACCTTGTGGTTGGCGTTCGCCGTTTTGCTGCGGACGCGGCGCTGACCGCTGGCCACCCCGACGGTTAAGGTCGGTGGGTTCGGGATCCGGCAGCGGCGACTTGAACGGATGCTCGGCTACGACCGGAATATGCAGCTTGATCAAGCGCTCAATGTCACGCAGATAAGCGCGCTCTTCGGTGTCACAGAACGAATACGCATCACCGGATGCGCCCGCACGCGCTGTTCGTCCAATACGATGCACATACGTTTCTGGCTCGTTGGGCAGATCATAGTTGATGATGTGGCTGATTTCGTCCACATCCAAGCCGCGGGCGGCGATGTCGGTTGCTACCAGCACGCGCGTCCGACCGGACTTGAAATTCTTCAGTGCCGATTCACGAGCGGTTTGCGACTTGTTACCGTGAATCGCTTCCGCGTGAACATGGCCGGCAGCCAAACGCTGTACCACTTTGTTCGCGCCGTGCTTGGTGCGGGTAAAGACCAACACGCGGCTGATGCTCTTGTCTTGCAAGAGATTTTCGAGCAGCGCGGGCTTATCCTTCTTCTCGACGAAGAAAATCTTTTGGTCGATCTTCTCCACCGTCGAGGCCACCGGCGTTACTTCCACCTTAACAGGGTCAATGAGGATGTTACTCGCGAGGTCTTGGATTTCTTCGGGCATGGTCGCCGAGAAGAGCAACGTCTGACGCTGCTTGGGCAAGGCTGCGATGATCTTGCGTACATCATGGATAAAGCCCATGTCTAACATGCGGTCGGCTTCATCCAGTACGAACACCTCAATCCAGTCGAGCTTGACGTAACCTTGGTTCATCAAGTCGAGCAAGCGCCCGGGCGCGGCCACCAACACTTCGGGGCCGTTGCGCAGCTTATCCACCTGCGGTTGCTGACCGACGCCGCCGAAAATCGTCACCTGCTTGACGCCAGTGTTGCGGCCATAGGCGCGGAAGCTGTCACCAATTTGGCTGGCCAGTTCGCGCGTCGGCGCCAGCACCAACACGCGGATGCGATGGTCTTGGCGCGGGTTTTGCGCGAGGTGCTGCAAAATAGGTAGGGCGAAGGCGGCGGTTTTCCCGGTGCCCGTTTGGGCAACCCCCAATAAATCACGGCCTTCGAGCACATGCGGGATCGCTTGCTCCTGAATTGGGGTAGGGGTAGAGTAACCCTCGGCGCGGACGGCCCGCAGCAGGGGTTCAATTAACTTTAAATCATCAAATTGCATTGTCGTCTACATTTCTTACTGTGGTTGATCAGATGTGGGAACGATGAAAATCACCAGAAAATACGGGGAACCTTTACACCATTTCACAATGTTAGGATAGCAGAATAAAACCGCCAAGTCAATCTGACAAGATTAATTAAGATTTTACTTTCTTTAACATCCTCAATCATTGCTAAATAGATTGTCCCCTTATTATTTCAATAACTACCTATCAGCGATCAGGTTGTATTATGAGTGACCCAACATCTGTACTTCCGACATTTCTAAGTGAAGATCTGCGTGAAGAACGCGCCAGTTTTTTGAATGGGATGCTGATCTTAGCAGGAATTGCGGCGGTGGCTCTCTATGTAATCCTCATTGACTTCAAGCCAGAAACGACGCACGTTATTCCGCAAGGTTTCTTAATTCTCGCTATTGGCTCCGCCATCAGCTACATCGTGCTGAAGCTAAAGCAAGTGCAAGCAGCCGCCTACATCTTTATTCTCGGCCTCGTTGTTTGTTTCGGTCTGCAAATGTCTTTTAGCGGGGCAAGTCCTTTTGCTTACGCCTTAATGATTTTGCCGATTGTCGTCGCCAGCCTCACCCTTGAATACACTGAAATCTCTACAGTGGCGACTCTTGTGTGTCTGTCAGCGATTGTTTTCCCCAGTTTTGTACTAGGGCTTGGCCCGGCTATTGTTCCCTCCATCCTCCCTATTCTGCTTTACGTTGCGCTCGCGGGCGCTCTGTACCACAGAAATTACGAGGCCAATGAACGTATCCTCTGGACGTTGGATAATCAGCGCAAAGACAACAATCGCGCGGAAATGTTCTACGACCAAAGCCAGAAGCTGCAAAAGGCGTATCTCGAAGTTCAACATTACAGCTCCAAGCTGGAGCAGTTGAATAAGCAGCTTGAGGAAGCCCAAGCCCGCGCCGAGAAGGCCAGCCGTGCTAAATCCACCTTCCTCTCCAACATGAGCCACGAATTGCGCACGCCGCTCAACGTCATCATCGGTTACTCCAACTCGATGCTCAATATGCCGCAGATGTTCCAGAACACGCCGCTTTCGGCGGTTCACAAACCGTTTATGCAGTTGATCGAGGAAAACGGTCATTATCTCGTCGGATTGATCAGCGACGTGCTGGACTTGGGCAAGATTGAAGCCGGTAAGCTCGAACTGCATCGTGAAGCCACCGAACTGCCCTCGCTCTTTCGCGGTGTGATGGCGACCTCGGTGGGATTGCTCAAGGGTAAGCCGGTGCAACTGCGCTCGGACTTCCCTGATAATTTGCCTACGATTTGGGCTGATCCCATGCGTGTCCGCCAGATTATCTTGAACTTAATGTCCAATGCGCTCAAGTTTACCGAGAGTGGCAGCGTCACCTTGATGGCCCGTGCTTATGGCGATTTCGTCAGCATCTCGGTCATTGATACGGGTATCGGTATTCCAGAATCCGCGCAGGCCGCCATCTTTGACCGTTTCCAACAGGCCGAGAATGACACCGATAAGAAATATGGTGGCACAGGCTTAGGTCTGGACATCAGCAAGCAGCTTTGCCTGATGCACGGTGGCAACTTGAACGTGACCAGCGAAGTCGGGCGTGGCAGCACCTTCACCATCAGCTTACCCATCGCCGCCGAAGAACTGGCTGGCGAACACGCTGCCTCGCAGCGCTTGGACGCGGACATGCAGGTGTTTGAAGCGGCAACCGACTCGGAACAAGAGATGATCTTGCTGGTTGAAGACGACATGAATACGCGCCGCTTGCTGCGCACGATTTTGGAACAGGCCAATTATGTGGTGGTGGACACCAATACGGGTGAAGAAGCCATAGACTTGGCAAGTGGTTTGCTGCCCGCTGCCATCATCTTAGATGTTTACCTGCCAGACATCAGCGGTTGGGACGCGCTGCAAATGCTCAAGCAAAATCCCGAAACAGCCATTATTCCGGTTGTGGTTTGCACGGCGGATGAGAACCGTATCCCTGAGGACGACTTGTATCCCAGCTACTATCTACGCAAACCCGCCACACCCGAAGCACTCTTAAACACAGTCAATCAGGCACTCCGCGCCTTGAAACAAGTGAAAGCCAATTCATAGAAAGAGGTTATCGTGTCCTACATCTTATTGGTTGAAGACAACCAACAGAACGCTGATATGGTCATCCACATTTTGACCTCAGCCGGTTTCGAAGTCACACACTTCATTCGGGGTCTTGATGGCGCGAAGCACGCCCGCCAAGTTCGTCCTGATCTCATCCTTATGGATTTCGACTTGCCAGATGTGGACGGTCGTAATCTGATCTTGGCGCTGAAGAAGCAGTTGGGCGGGGTTGCCGCGCCGCCAATCGTCGCTGTGACCGCACGTACGGGCAGCGTCGAAATGAAACTCGCGCAGAGCTTTGGGTGCTCGGCCTTTATCGCCAAGCCCTTTACGCCGGAACGCTTGTTGGATGTGGTTGGTCAATTGCTGCCGAAAGCGGCCTAAGACTTTTCACGTCCACCAGTTCGAGCAGCACCGAATTCGCCAGTCATCGAAGCCATCAAAAAATAGCGGGCGAAGGATCTAATAAATTTACACGGCTGCCTAACTGAAATAATAACCCTCTTTTTGACTTCTATATTTTTACACGCGGACTGCCAGCGATATTGGTGATAGGTATCGCTGGCAAATCCCACTCACCAATTCAAACTGACGTTGCGCTTCCAGTAGCGCAAGATGAATGCGCCACCGGGTAACGCTGACAGTAAGCGATACAACAAATCCCAATCGTCCGCCGCGAGGACGCGCAATCCTAAGACGCCTACCACGTAGACTACTAGTCCAATAACCAGCGCCACAATCCAACTGGCATCGCGCAGCGCCAACATAATCGCCGCGGTTACGACACCGACTGCTAACAATCGCAGCACGCGCGGGGCAATCTGACGTATATTCAAACCCTCGGCGCGGAAGTTGAGCAAGATCAACGTAAAGACGCAGCTCTCGGCAATCAGCGACGACAGCGGTGCGCCATGTACGCCGAAGCGCGGCAGCAGAAACGCCAGCAAACCGAGGTTGATGGCCAACCCACCGATGCGGATGAGCAACAACCGTCGCTGCCGATTTTGCACCAGCATCGCCTGCGAAAAATTGTTGCCAACCATCATTATTAACGCGTACCAGATAAGAATGCTTAGCACATCTGCCGCCGGACGCAAATTGTCACGCCAGATGGGCATGGTCAGCCAATGACTAAACAGCGATATGACCAGCGTAATTGGCAGGCATAGGAGCAGGGTGAAAAAGGCCAACTTCTCCACCATAAAGCCAAACTGATTATTCTTACCGTCGCCATACGAGCGCGCCATCAACGGATAAGCAGCGGTGAGTATCGTGGTGTTCAAGAGTTCCACTACGCCAAAGAAGATCACAAAGGCCGCCACCAGATAACCCGTGTCGCTGTCGCCGATGAGGCGGTTCGTCACCAGCTTATCCACCTGTTGATAAGCCAGCGAGATAAAAGAGGAGAAAGCCAGCGGCGCGCTGTTAATCAGCAGCGGCTTGGCCAGTGTCCAATCAAACGGCCACACCGGACGGATACCTGCCCGCCACGCCAATATCCACAAGGCCGTCGAACGGAATATGCCCGCGACCGTCACGCCCGCATAGATGCCAAAGAGGTTGTAGCCGCCAAGTAATCCCAAGCCCGCCAGCACGATCAACGCCGTAACGTGGGCGATGGTTAAGATGGAGGTTGTAACCATTTTTTCCCGCGCCAGCAGCAAATCGAAGCACATGTTGCCCATCGTGTCGATAATCAGGTTCACGGCGGACAGCGCTAGAAACACCCGCACCACATCGCTATAGCCGCCCGCTGCTGCCGCGATATTTAGGAGGACGTAGGAGACCAGCGCCAAGATCGTTTGCATGAACAACGTAGACGTCAGATATTTTCCGGCTTTTTCGGGATGCTGCGCCACATCGCGGATGACAATCGGCGACATGCCAAACGCCGAGATCGACGTGCCAATCTGTGTGAAGCCGCTGACCGTCCCGTAGATGCCCAAGATCGCTGGGCCGAGCGCCGCGCTAAAGAATAACTGCCACGCGAACTGCATGCCTCGACTGAGAAGTGTTGCGGCAGCAATCGCTCCGGCGTTGCGGGCTGCCCGCCGTGCTTCGCTGCTGGAAATGGTTGTGGATGGGGCAACCGTTACGGTTTCAATGGATGTCATAAAGTAAGTTGAACCAAATGATAGTTGATGGCGTGTGGAGATTAGCTATTGGCTTGCGTAAGTGATACAAGCCAAAACATCCTCGCGCGTTAAATCGGGATAGTAATCATCGGAGATAATCTCATCAATAGATTTTCCAGCAGCAAGGAGGTCAAGAATGACGTGAACCATAATCCGCGTTCCGGCCACACGCGGTTTACCACGAGTAATTTCGCGGGACACAACAATTCGGTCGCGTAATATATGTTCTTGAACAGTCATTTACATCGTACTCCCTTGCTAAGTCCCTTATTATAAACGAGGAGTCAACCATTCTCCTCCAACCACTTTACGCACCTGACGACTCGCTCACGCATCAGATCAGCCTCAGCGATATTCGGGGCATCAATCACGCAGTCCAAAAACCATAGCATTTCGTAGAGCACCACCCGCGCCTCGTGATCGTTGGGTAACGTTCGCAGCGATCGATAACCTTCATAAACCCATGCTGCGCTGCCCGGACATTGTTCCTCCCACTCGTCGCGACGGTTGAAATCGTGGGAAGCATCCCCACCGAGCGCCCATTCCAAATCCAATACGGCAGTAATTTTTCCGTCTTGCTGAAGCAGATTACCGAAATGATAATCCCAGTGGACGAGGCAGGGTTCGCGAATGACTTCCAACATCGGGCGATGGTGTACGATCACTGCCCGCATTCGTGCATCAAGCGCTTGTGTGATCAAGCCGTTGGCTAGCGCCTGCTGACTATAGCGCTCAAAGGTGTCCAAGACGTAATCGTACCAATGATCAAACACCCACTCTGTCCCATACAAGCGTCCGAACTGTGGCAACCGAATCTGATGTATCTGCGCCAATAATTGGCCTGCTTCATACGCAACACTCTTCTGCTGATCGGCTGTAAGCTGTGACCAACTATGGATGACAGGCGTTCCCTCCATGCGCGTCATAATCATGTAGGTGTAAGGCACAAGCGATTTGCTATCATCAATCGCGATCACCTGTGGACAAGGAATGCCCGCCTCGCGCATGAGTTGATAGGCGGCGCGTTCGCCATGAAAGCGTGAAACACCTTCAGTAATCAGCCCATCAAAGCGGATAACTGTGGTATCGTTCACCATAAACGAGGGATTATTGACACCGTAGCCCGCCCAATCGCTGCTGTGGACTTGGCCTAATCCCTGCGCTGACCAGATGCGAGCCAACGTCGTATCATCAATTTGGAAGGCAACGTGTTGATGAGCCATTTTATCTAGCTCGTGATCGCCGCGGTAAACTGCCCCTGATTCTCGGCGATGTATCGCAGGTCATTGGCGTAAAGCGGTAGATGTTCGAGGTTTGCGCCGTTGGCAGTCATGTAATCCATCAGCGCTTGCAGCCGCATTTGCACAGTCTCAATCAGGCGCGCCCGATCACTCGCCGCCAGACCATAGGAATCACAAAACAGCTTGAGCCTCGCCAACCGGTCAGGGATCGGCGTCCAACCGCAATCGGCACTATGAGCGTCATTCGTCAGCGGAACAAATCGGTAGACGGCATAGGCAATATCCCATACGCGACTGCCCGGTGAAGCGGTATCAAAATCAATAATCCCAATAATGTGATCGGCTTGAAACACAAGGTTATACGGTGCGAAGTCATTGTGACCGATCACTTCAGGCGTTGATGTTGGCATGGGCGATGCGACCTCAGCAGGAAGCACGAAGCGCTGCGTCAGATCGTGAAACCGTCGCAGCAGTTGAGCCGCTTCAACTAAAATAGCGTCCGACTGCATATAGGCTTTCAGCGGATAATTCCCCACCTCGCCTTCAAAATACGTTAATCGTTCCTGATCGCCAACCGTTTCAATGAAGCGCGGCGATTCTTGGAAGCCATTCGTCGTTAAATATTGGAGAAGGGCATGAACAAACGGCGACGATGCGTTGGTACGCCGGAGGACCGTATTCCCTTCTTTGACCACGCGGTTAGTGTTGCCGCCTGTTAACGCTTCTTGTTCGGGCATTTTTCTCTCGTCTCGAATGTCAATTGTTCAGTAAGAAGGATGTAGGGATATTACAGCCGTCGCCCTGTCCGGTTGGCCTATGAACTTAGGCTAGAAGGCCAGTTCCGATGAGGGACGCACGCTATATAATCCAGCAAGAATAGCACGATAGCGCAACAGGACAAACACAATGATGGGGTTTGATGCCAACTTCAAGGTTGTTGTTTTAGGGGATAGTGTCATGTGGGGACAGGGCTTATTCGAGCCACAGAAGATTTACAGCTTGGTCGCTGGCGAGCTGGCAACACATGGCCTCATTGTTCATAATACACTACGCGCCCACTCCGGCGCGATTATTGGCGAGCCAGATGTGGATACGGGTAAGCCTCCGATTGATGGCGAAGTCCCTGTTAGCGAACCCACCGTTTTCGAGCAGATCAAATCGGTACTCGATGGCAAAGACCGTGACGAGTCAGTCAATATGGTGCTGCTGTGTGCTGGCGTCAATGACGTGGACATCACCCGCATCTTGAACGTCCGCGACTCGCACTTGGATCAATATATCGAGGACACGTTTTGCCGTAAGCTGCGCGTCCTCATCGAACGCATGATTCACGCTTTCCCCAACGCACTCATCGTCATCAGCGGCTACTACAAAGCCTTCAGCAACGACTCTGAACGTACGATTATCTTGAATGTCCTTAAGGCCGTTGGCTTTACCGTGCCGCTCTTACCAACGGTAGTGGGATCATTCGTCTTGGATGCGCTCGGCTCACGCTTGACGCGGGCGTTGGTGGATCGCGCCACTCATTTTCGTGATTACTCACACGAGTGCATCCGCGACACCATCGTAGAGTTCATCGGCATGATGCCTGAAGCCAAAGAGCGCTTATACTTCGCCGATCCGAATTTTAAGGATGAGAATGCCATCGGCGCCTCGCAGACCTTGCTCTACGGCATTGATCCCGATTTCTCGCCGCAAGACCCTGACGAAATTGCCAACCATCGCGCCCAAGCCTGCGCGGAAAATGCTGACCGCCTCGATACAGTTGAGAAGTTAGCAGGCCCACGTGCCTCGGTTGGACATCCGAACCCGTTAGGTGCGCGCCAATACGCCGATATGATCATCGCCAATATTCATCATGCCATGCCGACCTTATTTGCCGTCAGCGTGAACGAGCCGTTAAAGCAAACGAACGAGGTTGCCTGATTGCGGATTGAGTTGGCGCGCAATCGCCATTGCCGAACGGATGCCGCTCTAAAGGCGTTTAGATCGTATCTCAGACTCCGCCCACTCGGAGAGTTCACCATCGTCGCCAACTGCCAAACGTGCTTCATCCCGCTTGAGTTTGGCTTCAATCACATCCACACGCTTCCGTTTTGGCTGCTTTGTGTGAGTGTGTTCCAATGTACGTGTCAGCAGCGTTTGATAGAGCAAACGGATGCCATGCAGCGGCAGCGTAGCTGTGAGAATAATCGCCAGCAGTAAGAGTGCAACGACAATCACTTCCGGAGGCGCACCGGGCGAAACAGGCACGTAACCTGCGATCCACTTGTGAGCTTCATTAAAGTACCAACTATTCAAGTAGGTAAAACTAAGGAGTAGGCTGACAAGTGTTCCCACAAGATGCAGCGTGAAGCGCTTGCCACGCGGTTTTAATTTGCCCTCGCGCGCCATCAACCAGATGCCCTGTAAGCCAATTGCGCCCAACAGCAAACTACCAAGGTACATCAAGTCCGGTCTGGCGTAGCCTGCCCATGCGGCTTGCCCATCCAACAGCGCCCTATTCAGGGGATGGGTCAAGGCGAGAAAGAATAAAACGACGCTAACACCGAGTAAAATCACCGCGCTCAGGCCAAACACAAACCGGCTATGGAATTGCTGTCGTATCACAGTTCGTTGACCCTCAAACATCGTGATCCTTTCGATGTGGATACTAGGCTTGCACAGAAGGCTTAATCGGTTCTTTGATGAAGCGCTGTGCCCACAGTTCCAACGTCAACAGCCGGAAAACCCCCTCGACATGGCTGGTCTTACCACGGAAGTGATCACGCAGCAGTCCTTCCAAGTTACCGCGTTGGAACAAGCTGCTGATGACGTTATTCGGGTCGAGCAGCACCTCGCGCATACGCGGACTCAGTTCGTTATCAAACCAGTGATGAATCGGCGTGCTAAAGGGCTGCTTCGGACGCTCTAGGGCGAACTCCGGCAGCGACGAACGCATGGCCTCGCGCAGCACGACCTTATTACTCTTCATGCGGATGTCGGATGGCACATTCGCCGCGAACTTCAGTAGTACCGGATCGAACATCGGCACGCGCGCCTCCAGCGATGAGGCCATCGTGACTTTGTCGGTATGCAGCAGCGCGTTTCCGGTCAACCATGTGTTGATGATCAATGCCTGCGCCGTGTTATAGGGATCGTCGCGCCAACTCTTGGCGATTATCGCGCTATATGTGCGTTCTTTGTGCTGGGATTGCTGCCATGCGGCCATCACATCCGCGCCGTACAGTTGTTCGCGCAGGCTGTCGCTGAACACCAAACCGTCGAAGGACATCATACGCCGGATGGCTTCGTCGCGCGGCATGGTTGCCTGCTGCACACGCGGCAGATACGTCGGAATCGCGCCGATAATCCGGTAGCGCTTCATGGCTGGATAATATTCTTCGATGTTGCCGAACAGCGGCCAACCTTCCTCGCGTCCGCCGCTCAACATCTTGCCCCACGACTCTTGATCTTTGAGCAGTTGCGGCAGGTTACGATGCCCCGGATAGCCACCGAAGAGTTCATCACCACCGAGGCCGGTTAGCACCACCTTCACATCACGCGCGGTATGTTCCGCCAGCAGCAGCAAAGAGATGGCCGACGAGTTGGCAATCGGCTCGTCGTGATGGTAAATGGTTTTTTGCAGTCCCTCCCACCAATCGTTGGCGCTGATGACGCGCTCGTGGTGATCGGTCTTAAAGTGTTCTGCGATGCGTCGCGCTTGCAGCAGTTCGTTATCCGGTGTATCGGTGTCATAGCCTACTGTGTAGGTCTTGACGCGACCGCTGGCCTCTTTGGACATCAGCGCCAACATTGCCGCCGAGTCCACACCGCCGCTCAGGAACAAACCCAACGGCACATCACTGCGCAGGTGGATATGCACCGAGTCGCTCAGGAGATCAGCCGCTTCTTTGTAGACGGTGCCGCTGGTTTGTGGGGCAATGCTCCCCGGCTGCGGAAATTCCCAGAACGGATGCAGATACGTTTCGCGTCCGACTTCCGCCACGTAAGCATGACCCGGCGGCAAGCGATTGATGCCTTTGAACAGCGTTTCGTCCCCGATCATGTAGCCGAAGGTCATATAGGTATCCAGCACATCGAGGTTCATCTCGCGCGGCGTCGCCGGATCAGCGAACAGCGCCTTGACCTCACTGGCGAAGTCCAACATTCCGTCGTGTTCAAACAGGTAGATCGGCTTCATACCGATGTGGTCAATTGCCAGCACAAAGCGTTGGGCTTTGGTGTCCCACAGTGCGAAGGCATACATCCCGCGCAGTTGGCTGAACAGATTGAGGCCATATTCTTCATACAGGTGAATGATGGTCTCGCCGTCGCCATCCGTCCAAAAGGTATGGTTACGGCGCAGTAAATCACGGCGGAGTTCGCGGTAGTTGTAGATCTCGCCGTTAAAGACCATCGCGATACTGCGGTCTTCGTTGTACAGCGGTTGATCGCTGCCATCCACGTCAATGATGCTCAAGCGGCGTGACCCTAAAACCGCGTTACGGTCGGCCGAGTCGTAGAAGCCGTCGCCGTCCGGCCCGCGATGGCGAATGAGGTCAGCCATGCCGCGCACTAAGGCTGGCTCAACCCGTCCATATTTCCGTAAATCAACCGCGCCAACAATGCCGCACATAGGGAGTCCTTCACTAATAGTCTTAAGCGGATGGTTTACTTTGAAAGTTCTCGCACATGCAGAACATCGCGTCTGCTGACCGGACGCACCTGATTGGCTTCGACAGTGACGACATCCAACGTGTGACCATCCGCGCTGAAAATTTCGAGTTCGTAGCCTTCGTGGTTGCCATGAATCATTACGATAACGCCGACATCTCCGACTTTGAGATGAGACTCTGGCAGATCAACCGTCAGGGCAACTCGTTCATGTTCTTTAATCATCGTCCTGCTCCTTCAGCGGATAAGCCGTTGTCAATCGCGGCTCTTGCTTGTCTTTGGGAATAAACCACACTGCCCGTACTTGGGGTGTGCGCTGATTGGGTGTTTGTAATGAGCCTTCAATCACATAGCGTGTACCGAAGCGGGTTACTTCTTGCTTGACGATCTCATGCTCATCGGCATGTCGAATGAGGGCCTGTGCTAACACTTCCCATTTTGCCACAGAAAAGCCGAAATGGATGAAGAATACCGCTTTTCCATGTCCATTTTCATGTTCCACATCCAGCAGATAGCCCGTAATCTTTGCTTCTGGAACAATGGCTTTATCTCGATGAGGCAGTTTCATTGCTTATTCTCAATCAGATGTCGCGCTAGCTCTAGCTCAACCCGTCCGTATTTCCGTAAATCAACCGCCAACAATGCCGCACATGGGGAGTCCTTAGTCTTTAGTCGGGAGTCTATAGTTTACAGTGGACAGTTTAAAGTTCACAGTCGGGAGATAAGTCAGTTAATTTTTGACACAATACTTATTCCAAAGATGATCTCTGGTTACATCCAGTAATGATGCAGCATCTTCATCCGAATAATCAGCGCCGTACTTGATGTCGTTGCCAATGGTAATAACTGAAATGGGAAGTGCTAGGAATTCACTCAAATTTTGTCGGCAAACGAATGTATAACTGTTGGACATAAAACGGAGCAAATACTGAGAAGCGCTAATTTCGACTGCCTGCTTCCAAGAAAGAGTTGAATTATCTTGAACCGCTAAAAGTTTCTTCACCATAGTAAGCTGACCGAAATCAGAGTCATAAATATCGAAAAAATGAAATTCATTAGTTGTCATGATAAAAAATTCAGAGACAATATTGGTGTCCCAAGTCATTAATTTAGATGAAACATTGTGGTTAATCCATGATGGCGTTTTATCAGACCAAGTAATTTCATACCCATCTGCTTTACAATCAGCGTACATACAATATTGGGTTAAATCACGAACCCATCCACTCGCTTTCAAAATATTGAGGGCTTCATCCTCAGTTGTTATCCCCGGCCGGATGCCCATGAAGCATGGGGAGGCACAACCTTCTAGCAGCAGCAATTCGTGTAAGCCGTGATCGTCATACGGTTGGGCGTGGATAAGTAGCAGCATAGCGCTGAAAAGCACGAGGGGGATAATAGTAAAACGGAGGTAAAAACGAAGCATTGCAATCTTAGTTGTTAGTCAACGATTAGGTACGGCAAGCATAGGCTATGGTATTTAAAGAGCCAGATTGCGTAGGCTCCAAACCTGTTGGCACACTGAGAAGGAGCGTAACTTCCTGCTGTAAGAACCTCGGCTTACTCGTCTTGCAGTAATCCGAGGTCGTTATTGTTAATCCAATTTGCTTATAATACGCATTATAGATAACAGGCACTTTGTTTATTACTACATCAATTGATCCTATACCACTACCTTCCCCACTAGGTGATCCAAATACTATTCTCGTATCCCCTAATGAATAGCTTGTATGAAAAATGATCCCTATTACGACATTATTCTGTGTCCAAAGTTGCCCTTGAACATCGTGATAAATCATTTTTGATTCTTGGGTAATCATTTTGGGTTTTTGATTATTCCAGTTCCAATTAATTTCTTCTACAGGTAAATTGTCAAGAATGGGATTAGCAATGCTATCTACCCATCCACTCGCCTTTAATAGTTTTATTGCTTCATCTATCGTCGTCACACCCGGCCGGATGCCCATGAAGCATGGGGAGGCACAACCTTCTGGCAGCAGCAATTCGTGTAAGCCGTGATCGTCATACGGTTGGGCGTGGATAAGTAGCAGCATAGCGCTGAAAAGCATGAGGGGTATGAGAACAAAACGTAGGTAAAAGCGGGGCATATCCATCAACAAATCTGAAACAATATATGACTTAAGGGAATATTCTCTGAAGTAGTCAATGTGGTGGGCGACACCAAACGAACACTCACATTTTCCCTTAAGGGTTCGATTACATCACAGGCGAAAGTCTGTTGGATAAATAGGCCATATTGTCTATAAAAACCAGAGTAAAACCCATATTGATGATCACCTAATGCACTTACTGTTTCCCAATCCGGTTCACCGAAGGCTAATCGTATGGCACCGAGACTAAAATGCGTGTCGATAGTAATGGAGACAACATGCTCACCCGCTGCATGAGCGTTACCGCGTGTGGCATCCCCAATCCATGTGGGTTTCTGAGCGCTCCAATCCCAAGTCAGGTTTCGCAATTGAGTACCGTACCCCGTCTCATCAACGAGTTTTCCGATCCATGGACTGGATTTCAAAATGGTCGCGGCTTGATCGCCTGTTGTTACCCCCGGTTGGATGCCTAAGAAGCACGATGCCGGACAACCCTCTGGAATCAACGCTTCACGTAGTTCATGATCATCATACGGTTGCGTATGCATCAAGAGCAGCGCGGCAGTAAAGAGCAGAAAGGGAATAGCAGCGAGTCGCAGATAAAAGCGGATCATAAGCTCGTTTTAGAAGAAACCACGTATCTTAGTCGTGAGGGCAATGGTACGGACGAGATAACCGGCTACTCGGATTTGCCCAAAATTTTTGGCGTTAATCCAATCCGGTTTTTGATCGCTCCAATTCCAAAAGATTGTGCCGTCCTTGCTGCTTGCCCTATCATTTTCTGAATTAATTTCACCATCCCAATGAACCTCAGTGATCCACTTGCTCCTGCTCAAAATGAGCATCGCTTGATCAACGGTTGTTATCCCCGGACGTATCCCCATAAAGCAGGGCGCGGAACAATTCTCCGACACGAGAATACTATGCTTCTCGCGGTCATCATACAGCTGGGCATGGATCAACGTCAGTACAGCGGTGAAGAGTACGATGGGTAAGAGCATGAGGCGCAAGTACAAATGAATCATGCAGTAGAGTGTACTTCAGTTTCCGAACATAGGAGAGTAATTTGCTTGACTCAATTGCCTATATCACATTATAATATGGATAAATTGACTGAATGTTCAATCAGTGAAATAAGCGATGTCACCCACTCAACGCGATCTACAAGCCGAGGGCCGCCGCCAACAACTCCTTGATGTTGCCTTAGAGTTGTTCGCCGAACGCGGCGTTGAAAACGTCAGCATCAAAGACTTGTCCACTGGAGTTGGGGTCGCGCCGGGACTCATCTATCACTACTTCAGCAGCAAAGATGAACTGTTGACAGCCGTGTTCCAACGCCATAATCCGCTGCCGGAGTTTGAGGCCATTATCGGCGAACTGGATGGTTTGCCCGCCCGTGAAGGCTTGTTACACCTCGCTCACCGCTTCGCCCAGATTTTCCCTGAGAAGCGGCGTATCTTCCGCTTGGCCGCGCGTGAAATGCTCTCACCGCGATCTACGATGCTGACGGAGGTTATCAACTTTCGGCAGGAGGCTATTGCCTTGTTCAGCCAATATCTCCAAAGCCGCATTGATACTGGTGAGCTGCGTCCACATCAACCGCTCATTTCTCTACACATGCTCGTGAGTAGTTTGTTGATCTTGCTGCTTCTCGACCAGCCGATTGAACCCTATGTCGATCAATTCGTGGAGACTATGCTCGACGGCATCCTCCAAAGGTGAGCTATGAACTTAAAACAACAAATCCGCGCTTCGTTTTTGACGTTTCTAAAGCACTACTTTAATCCGTTGACGCGCCGGATGGCCCGCAGTTCGTTTGGCCCTTTTGCCCTCGTGCGGCATGTGGGACGGCGCAGCGGCAAGCAATACGAGACGCCGATTATTGTGCAGCCTTTTGAGGACGGTTTTGTATTCGAGTTAACCTATGGCCCGCAGGTGGATTGGTATCAAAATGTGCTGGCCGCTGGTGGTTGTAACCTATGCTGGCACGGCAAAGAGTATGTGATCAACAAAATTGAATCGCTGGATACGGCGGCTGGCCTCGTCGCGTTTCCACTGCCCGAGCGCTTAATCCTGCAAGCAATCAAACGCCAGCATTTCTTCAAAATGATCCCCACGTCCCAAGCAGCATCTTAGGAGGTTCAAGCATGGCCGTCCAATCAACACAGGTGCCCTCTTGGGTTCCGTTTTTCAATCGCATCGCCCGACCGCTCATTGCCGCTGGCCTGCCAATGGGGCCCAATATTCTCCTTACCGTTCGTGGTCGTAAGACGGGTCTACCACGTACCACACCTGTGACTCTCATCGAGAACGCAGGCCGGCGCGGACTCATCGCACCCTTTGGAGAGGTCAATTGGGTGCGCAATCTGCGCGAGGCGGGACACGCAACCATTACCATTCGACGACGTCAGGAAGAAGTGATGGCCGTCGAGTTGGGATACGCTGAAGCGGTCGAATTTATCCGCGATGTCCTCGCGCCCGAAGCCCGCCGGATGCCAGTGGGGGGTTGGATCGTGCGCAATGTAGACAAGATCGACTTCGATAATCCCGAAGAGGCCGCCAAAGGACGCCCCGTTTTTGAGCTTCATCCATTCCAACCGAACACATAAAAGGGCTTCAGGGACACAACCGCCGTATCACATCCACCCAAGTGCGACCTGTATTCGATGGGAACATCACATCGGTATTGATCGGCGAGTAACTTAGATACACCTTATCCAAGTAATTGATGCGTCCTTGTTGTCGTAGGCAGTCACGCGACACACTGGTAAGGAGCTGCACGTTCGGGTAAACCGCCGTGTAAAACAGGTAGTAGCCCGTACCCGAATTGATCAACGAACTTTGTTGGAAAGGCGGCTCCCCAAAATCCAATTGAAAATCGCCGATCCTCAAGTTAGTCTCCACTGCCAGTTGGTTCACGATGCCGTTGGTCAGATACAGGACGCCGTTGTACGAGCCATCATTGACCAGCCAAGTTGGCGTATCGCCCTTCCATGTAAAGCGAATAGCATTCTGTTGGGTGGCATATTCGTAATTCCCCACCAAACCTGTCTCTTTCAGCAGGCGCAGCGCTTCATTCTCATTCGTGATCCCCGGTCGGATGCCCATGAAGCACGGCATATGGCAATCTGTTGGGATCAATAGCGTCCGCAATTTTTGATTGTCATACGGTTGCACACGAACGAGCAGCAGCGCGGTAGTCAAAATGATGAACGGCACGAGGGCGACACGAAGATAGAGACGCGGCACAGCGAGGCGATTTTACGAACAAAGATGCAGCATGTCAGTGAGGGTATTGGGCG
>JAABUG020124292.1:0-23734 GCA_011319215.2 Scortechinia acanthostroma
AAGTGGATACAATTCGTAATATCGGTTTAGGGCTGTTACTTCTCTAAACTTGTAAAAGTGTTGGTAAACATCACCGAAGGCTCAAGCACTAACAGGTTTGCCCAACTGCGATAACTTCAAGATAAAGGTCATCCGCCCTTGATCACGAAATACGCCTTCAATATTTTCCTCGTCGTAGGCGGTAATATCGTCTGATTTGGCTTGGGTGACGCCTTCCGCTTCGTCCACCACCAAGCCCACCGCGCCATGTGACGTGTTGACCGCGATGATAGGCGTATCCAGCTTGTAATCAGGGTTGGGCAAGCCGAAAAGTTGGCGCAAATCGATGACTTTGACCGGACGATTACGCAAAGTCATCATGCCCAAGACATTCGGCTCAGGCACTTCATTCAACGCGACCATATGCAGCACTTCGATGACTGCCCCCACCGGAATGGCGTACCATTCTTGCCGCACACGAAACACCAGATAGCTGCGTGAATTGTTTGGCATGATTATTTCCCGTTCGCCCAGACGCGCATCACGATATGCTGAATCGCCTTACCTTCTTCGACTTCGAGTTCATCACTCACGCGTTCCAACTGCCAGCGGGCGACCGGATACTCACGTGAGATCATTTCTAAGTTGGTGTCGGCGTAGAACTCGACCCCGCTGACGTTATTCTGCTCAACCACCTGCACATAAACCACGGACGGCCCTTGATGTTGGCGATCTTTAAAGTGGGCAATTTCGGCGAGTGCGGTAAAAGCGGCGGTCGCCCGCATACGAAAGGTTGGCGACCACGCCAGTTCTTCAGACAGCTTACGCAGATGCTGCCGCGCGAGGGCAATATCAAACGTGCCGCTAATCTGGATACCGACACTCAAGGGTACTTCATTTTTCGGCATTGCTTCCATCCATACGCATCTTGAATGAGTTCAGCGTTGTGATCAAGTTCTCAGAGGCAAAAATATCTTTGGCGATGTAATCATCCGCACCGGCTTCCAAGCCTGCTAAGGTCGCTTCCGAGCTGTCCGCAATGGTCATCATAATCACCGGAATAGATGCCGTTTGCGGATTGCGCTTCAGGCGATGGCAAACTTGGTAACCGTTCATTTTCGGCAGTTGCACATCCAGCACCACCAGAACCGGTTCATGTTCATAAACCATATCCAATGCGGCGAGGCCATCACCGGCGGCGACGACATCAAAGCCGCATTCTTTAAGCGCGGCGGCGATTTCGATGGCTTGTGTCGGGCTATCTTCGACCAGTAGAGCGAGCGGTTGATCTGTCATGTGATTCTCCTAGCAACATAAACTCGCCAAGGTTGGCGCGATTTTTGATAAGGCTAAAATGTGGTGCGCGGCACCCATGCGGATGGCTTCTCCGGGCATCCCGAAGACCACCGACGACTCTTCATCCTGTGCGATGGTGATGGCTCCGGCGCGGCGCATGGCTTGTAAACCGCGCGCGCCATCGTCACCCATGCCGGTGAGAACAATGCCAATGGCTTGCTGTGCATACGACTGTGCGACCGACTCCAACATCACATCCGCCGAGGGCATAAACGGCATCGGTTTGGGCGATGGCCCGATCATAAAAGTCTGTCGTCTCGTCAGGAACAGGTGGTTATCCCCCGGTGCCACGTAAATCACCCCCGGCTTAACGGCTTCACCGTGTTTGGCAATTTGCACCGGATGCTTGCTGACGTGGTTGAGCCATCCAACCAGTGAAGGGACAAAATCAGCGGTGATATGCTGCACGATGACGACGGGCAGTGGGAAGTTATCCGGCAAATGCCAGATGATCTCGCTCAGCGCGGCTGGCCCACCTGTCGATGAAGCGATGGCGACGATGCGCGGCTTAGAATCTTTGCTCGGCGCTAACGGCAGTGTGCGATACGGCTGCGAGTTATCCCAATGGTGGATGACTCGTACGCCAGCCATCGCCCGAACGGTGCTGAGCAAACTCGCGGTTTCGCTGCCATCACTGGTTATCGCAGGCTTTTGCAGGACGGTTAACGCACCGGCTTTGATCGCCTTGAACGCTAACTCGGTTTCGGACGAGCCAAGCGTGGCGCTGATGAGCACAATCGGTGTCGGACGGGTTTGCATGATCTGGCGCGTCGCTTCTAGCCCATCCATCTTGGGCATGACGACATCCATCAGGATGACATCAGGGCCGAGTTTGGTGGTGAGGTCCAGCGCCACACTGCCATCATCAGCCTCGCCCACAACCTGCATATCGGCGCTCTGATTAATCAGCCTCACCAGCATATGCCGCACGGTTGGGCTATCTTCAATCACCAGCACTTTAAGTTTCATACAATCCGTCTCGGTTCCTTACAATAACTGCTGAATGCGGGACAACAGTTCAGCTTGGTTGAAACCGCGTTTGACAATGTAAGCATTCGCCCCCGCCACCATCCCGCGTTCACGGTCTTCGGGATTTTCGAGTGAGGTCACCAGAATGAGCGGTAATTCTTGATAATCTTTGCTATCACGCAGATAGCGTGTGAGCGAGATCCCATCCATATTCGGCATCTCGACGTCTGCCACGACCAGCGAAATTGGATGGTTCTTAAGCTGTGCCAACGCTTGAATGCCATCAATAGCCGTATGGACTTCATAGCCTGCTGCCACCAGAATGTTCTTTTCCAGCGTCCGCGTCGTAATCGAGTCATCCACCACGAGGATGTGGGTAGCACTGTTGCGTTCTTTAGCGGCTTGTGGCGCGGACGTGTTCAAAATTGGCTGCACACTGACACCGCGTGCGGATTTCACCAAATCGGCGGCATTAAGGACGACGACCGGATCACCACTGCCCATCATGGCGGCACCCGCCACATGACGAACGCGCAGCAGCGGTTTGCTCAGCGGCTTCACAGCGAGTTCTTGCTCGGTCAGCACATCATCTACTAATAATGCGATGCGCTGCTCCGCCACACCGACGATCACTGCCAGCGAACTGCCCGTGGCTTCATAAGACAAATTCAAGATACTCGCCAATGGCACGAGCGGCATCGACTCGTGGTCGAGCGACAGCATAGCCTTACCTTCGAGGTTGAAGGTGGTCTTGGGGCGCACAATCCGTTCGATAGAGGCCAGCGGTAGGGCATAAGAATATTTGCCCACACTCACCAGCAGCACACGCGTCATCGCCAGCGACACCGGAACAATCAGATGAAAGTTTGCGCCTTGGCCGGGCGCATTCTCGACAACGATGCTGCCTTGCAGGTTATCAATCTGGCGCTGCACCACATCGAGGCCGACGCCACGACCGGCCAGAGTGGTTTGAGCGGGGCTGCTGCTGACACCCGGCAAGAAGGCGAGGTTGATGAGGTCGTTGGCGCTTGCGCCTTCGGGTACAGCCACATGCTGTTCTTCAGCCGCTTGGCGCAGACGTTCCAGATTGAAGCCTTTGCCGTCGTCGCGGATGGTGATGTGCGCTTCGCTGCCACGCTGCGTGATGGTGACGTGGATCGTCCCCACAGCCGGTTTAAGACTGGCCGCACGTTCCGCAGTCGATTCGATGCCATGACTGACCGCGTTGCGCAGCACATGCAGGAACGGATCTTTAAGCGCCTCAAGCACCTTTTTGTCGAGTTCGACTTCGCCACCGCTGATGGTCAGTTCGACCTGTTTTTCTTCTTGTCGGGCAGCATCCCGCACCACACGCTGAAACAGCGGCTCCAACGTTTGGAAAGGAACCATGCGTACACGCCGCATCTCGCTTTGCAGCCGCCCCGAAACCACTCCCAAGCGTAAGCTGTCGTGGTTGATGTCGTTATCCAGACGGTTAACCGCACGCGTCACCTGATGCAGTTGTTCCTCGAAATATTGGAAGGTGTCGAGCATATGCTGGCTGTCATCTTGGACAGCGCGTGTTGCCAGCGTTTTGACCTCGCGCCACAAGCGTGTGAATTGGCTAAGCTGCTTGCGCACCGCCCGCGCTTCAGATAAACGCTGCTCGGCGCTGATACGTGCGCTCAACAATTCGCCGGTTTGGGCCATCAGCACATCCAGCTTGGAGACCGCCACGCGAATGGTTTCTTCACCATCGGGCGTGATCGATGGCGTGGGTTCATCAACCATAGTTTGGGGTTCAGGCTGCGGAGGTGTGACCGCTTCGACGATTTCCTGTCCACTGATAGCCACCAACTGCTCAACAACCGGTTCAATGTCAATCTTTTCACCGTCGAGGAGTTTTTGGGTCACATCGAAAGCGCGGTACAACACATCGCACATCGCCGGATCGAGGTACAACCCTTTATCCCGTGCTTGGCGCAGCACTTCTTCAATGTTGTGCGCCAACTTCTCAATCGACTCGAAACCGACCGCACGCGCTGCACCTTTCAGGCTGTGTGCGGCACGAAAGGCTTCTTGCAGGTAAGTCCCATGCCGGTTGCCTTCTTGCCGCCGTTCGAGTTGCAGCAGCGATTGGTTGAGCGCCTGCACATGCTCAGGCGCTTCGGCTTGGAACGCGTTTAGCAGTTCGCGCATCAAGTCTTGATCTTTGGAAACCATCTTCCCTAATAACCTCTCCCAACATTGGTATTCAGGAGACGACACTTTTCAACTTCAGACATTGTTTTCTAGTAGGGAATGGTCTTAGACCATTCCGATTTCTCTCTTACGTCTACAAAAGTATCGCCTTATAAACAACTCAGAGATGAAGCCTCATGCCTCATCCCCGGTTGTGATGCGCCTTTAGTTCAGCTGGTAGCGAGCAATCGTCGTTTGCATCTGCTGCGCCATCTGATGTAAATCTTGGGCACTGCGTTCGGCTTGGCGAGTGCTGGCAGCAGTTTGTGTCGTCGCCTGCTTGATCGACATAATGGCCGTCGCCAACTGATCCATACCGTTGTTCTGTTGGTGGGTGCTGGCAGCGATTTGCATAGCCGCCTGTGACGCTTCCTCGATGGTCTTGGACAAATCACGGATCGAGTCACCCGCGAGTTCGACCAATTCCATACCCGACTCCGCACCCTTGCTGCCTTCCTCGGTGACCATGACAGCCGTGTTGGTGGCCTGCTGAATCTGGTTGAGGATGTCACGGACGCGTGAGGTGGCATCGCGCGATTGTTCGGCGAGTTGCCGCACTTCCATCGCCACCACCGCAAAGCCGCGACCTTCTTCACCCGCACGGGCCGCTTCGATGCTGGCGTTCAAGGCCAACAGCTTGGATTGGTCGGCGATTTCATTAACCGTGTCGATAATCTCACCGATTTGCTGCGTGCGTTCAGACAGCGTGAGGATGTTCTCAGCGATGTTGCCCACGCGCTGGCGGATCAACTTCATACCGTTGACGCTGTCCACGACCGAGTCTTGGCCGCTGCGCGTAATCTCCACCGATTGGCGCGAGGCTTCAGCCACGCCTTGGGCACGTTCCGAGGTTTGCTTAACCGTTTGCCGCACTTCTTCCACCGTGGTCATGGTTTGGGTGACCGCCGCTTCCTGTTCGGTGGCGCTGGCGATTTGTTGGGTGGTCGCCGCCAGAATTTCCGCTGCCGCCGACGAGATACCGACCGCCACTTCGCGTGTTTGCTGGGCCATCGTGCTCAGGCTTTCGACCATCGCGTTCAGGTTGACGCCGAGTTGGATCAGGTCGTCTTCATTCGCATCCGCGTTGTTGGTATCCAGTGACAAACGGACGTTCAACGTGCCTTCCGCCACCTGACTGACGAAGGCGCGATATTGGTTAATCACGCCCTCGATATATTCCTTGGCGACTTGGCTCGCCATCGTCTGCTTTAGGCTTTCGAGCATGGCGTTGAAAGCGTCGCCCAAGCGTCCGATTTCGTCATGCGACTTGATACTCACTGTCTGATTCAAATCGCCGGCCGCCACACTTTCTGCCGCTTGTGTGATTTGCTGCAACGGCTTGGTAATGGCGCGAGTGATAATGCTGGCAAGGATGATGCCGATAATGAGCGAGATAATCATGGCAATGACCACAATGATCAATGCGGTGCTGACGGTTTGATTGATAACACCTTGAGCGTTAGACGCACCATCCACGCCTTCTTGAGCAAAGCGCGCCATCGGTTCTACAAGGACAGCGGTGCTGTTCTGGTACGCCGTATATTGATCCGTAACTTGTTGGTTATTGCTGACGTAGTCGTTGAAGCTCTTGATGTAGGTATCCACCAAGGCTTGCATTTCGCTGATCTGCGATGCGCTCAAGGTCGAACCCGCAAGGGTGGATTTGATCTGGTCACCCAAGTCGTTAACGGCTTTCACATCTTCAGGTTTGTTCAACTGAAGATAGTCCCGTTCATGAATCTCCATTTGCAGCAGTTGAATTTCCAAAGCCGGATTATTTTGAATCAGAAAACGGGTTTCAAGATCACTAGCGGCTTTGCGTAAAGCGCCGGTAAGGCCAGTGGTACCGTTACCACGATCCGTATAGAGTTTGACAATCGCGAGGAAACTGGCTTGGAAGGCATCAGCAGCGGTCAGCATGTTTTGTTCAGTTTGAACATCATCCAAGTGACCCTTGGCCGTGTCGAATGGAATCAGCGCTTTGATCTCGTCCCGCATGGTGTTGAGATGCTGAATAGCGGGTTCAACGGTGTCCTTCTGCAATTGATCAGCACCCACATAATCATAGGCCAACAGGTAATAGGTCACCTGATTTTGGGCCTGCAGCATCTCCACCCACGCATCATAGGTATGCTGATTAATCTCAAGGTTCTGGTTTAAGATCGTATCCACATTGTTTCGAATAATCGAAACGCTTGCAGCGCCGGTAATGCCCACCGTCAGCACAAACAGCAGCAGCACCGCAAAACTCAAACCGAGTTTGCGTCCAATTGTTTTCGTAGCCATCCGTATCATGTCCCCACTCCTCCTCGTTGCCTTTTAGCCGATTGCTTCATCGACAATTAGTGCCGGATCGTTAATAATCGCTTCCACATTGAGCATTCCCATACCGTCTGCCGAGATACTTTGTAGATACGCCTCGTTGAGCATCAGTGGTACCGCTTGCAGTTCATCCATCTCGACCGCCTGCGCCTCGCCCACACTCTCCACACAAAAAGCCACGCTGTTCTCGTTGCTGGAGGCCACGATTAAAGCGCGCTTAGGATGGTCATTCGGGACTTTGAGCAGCGTCGCCAGATCAAACACGGGCATAATTTCCCCGCGAATGTTGGCAATCCCCGCCACATAGCTCGGTACGCACGGCACCGGAATAATCGTGTGTTCCATATAAACCGCCATCAGCGAGTCCATCGGCAGGCCATAGGTTTCGCCACCGGTTTGGATCACCAGCGCCGAAATAATGTCGCCCTTTTGCACATCATCCTGCGTATTCGCGATGCGCTCGGCCCGCGCCCGCAGGATAGCGAGTTCTTCCTCAGAAAAATGTTCGTAGAAGGACATTTAGTCTCCTGTGGGCAGGCTGCCCAAGCGGTAACTCAGCAAATCACGGAACATTTCGACGGTCAGGTCTTCACCCGGCGCGACCTTATCATCCGGCTGACGCTCAGCGATGCTGCGCTGCGAGCGCGTCCAACAGCGCATGGCTTCGTCCATGTTGCCGCGCATCTCGTAAAGCTCACCGAGGGCATAATGTGCCAGCACGTACGACGAGTCACAGTAAATCGCACGGCGCAAAGCACTGAGCGCGGCGTTTAATTCGTTCTGGTGCATCAACATCAAGCCGCGTAGATAATGCACCTGCGGGTTCATCGGGCTACGGCGTTCAGCCACCATCAACGAGCTTCGAACAGTGTCCCAATCTTCGCGTCCGGCAGCCGCGCGCGCTTCTTCCAGCGCATCGACAGCAGGCACTTTGACCACCGGAACCGACACCTTGACGGGCGGGTAATCCTCCACCACGATTTTGTGGCTGTGTACCCGCATCTGCGTAGGTGGATGATGATGAGTCACCGCTGGAACCGGAATCGCTTGAAAGGTTTCAGCTTCTTTCTGGTACAACACCGCGTTGGTGAAATTCCGTGGGAGGAAACCCTCGTAAGACGAGACGAGCGGCTCGGCGTGTCCCACGACTAACCACGCCTCGCTGTTCAAGCAGCTGTGAAAGCGCTCGATGATGCGTCGTGTGGTAGCTTGCTCGAAATAGATCGTGACGTTACGGCAGATAATCAGGTCGAGGTTCATCGTCCGGCTTTCGAACGACGGATAATCCTCCGACAGCAGATTGAGCGGCGCGAACTCGACCATCTTTCGCACGTCGGCGTTCAATTCAAAGGTGTTGTTATCTCGCTTGGCGAACCAACGCGCTTGGACATCCGGACGGGTTTCTTGGCGGAATGAATGCGGGCGATAAATACCCTTACGCGCCGTTTCAAGGCTGGTGACGTTGATGTCGGTCGCCAGAATACTGAACGTCCAATCGTCAATATCGGGGATCATCTCACGCAGCATGATCGCTAACGTGTAAGGTTCTTCACCCGTCGCGCATCCCGCGCTCCACAGGCTCAGATGTTTGAAGCCAGTTGCCCGTCGCTTGGCGATCAAATCCGGCAGCACCGCCGTTTGCAGGACGTTACATTGGGCCGCATCACGGAAGAAATAGGTTTCGCCGATGGTCACGCGGTCAATAATCTGACGCCACAATGGATCATCTGTCGGATGAACTTCCAGCAGGCCGAACAAATCTTGAAGGGTATCCAGTTGGGTAGAATCCAACAGCTCGCCAAGGGTTTGCGTGATCTCGCGATGCCGATTTTTATCGACTTTAAGACCCGTTTTTTGAGCGACCAACGCTTCGAGGGCTTGTAAATCGGAGGCCTGAAATTCCATAAAAATTGATGCCAATTTAGAATTAGTTGAATTTATGGTAAGCCCATTATTAAATTGAAATGAATTAAGGCTGCACTAATGTAAATAAATCTAAATGGATGGAATTTTTAACCTTCAGAACTCAATCCTCAATTTATATTTTATTTAAATTAATTATTACTTATAATAAATATTTAGATGATTGAGTGTGTCATCATTCAACATTACGGAAAGCGTAACTGTTAAGAAGTATTATGGGCGATAGTGCGAAGTAAAAACGAACTGTATCTATACAGGTAACATGCACTCTGCTTTCAGGCACACTTTCATAATTCTTATTCAGACGAGGATAGTGACTGAGGCAAGCGAAGGTGCATTCGACTGCCCACCCATCATTTTTGAACCATGAGGCGTTTGGTATCGGATCAAGTTTGGTCACTGATGAAACAAATTGCAAAGTCTTGACAATGACAACTGGTGCGTTCCGCCATATAGGTTTGAGTGCCATTATTTCGCTGATTGTGGGCCGTCGGACGATTGGCGGATATTCCTAATAATGTAGATAACCTAGCGCGTAGTCTGAAGGTGTCATACATTATGACTTTAGTGACTATTCTCCTCATTCCGAAATATTTTAAGTACAAACGGACACTTAGCAGTATGATATTTTAGAGATTGCAGTCTCAATAAGCCTCAAATTATATACTGTATCTACCAAGTAAGTGGATGTGTATGATGCTTATAAAGGCTATTCGGAAAATTAGGTTGAACAGGCATAACTACAGTCACCTTTCAGTACGGACTACAAGGTTGATCCGTACAACAACTTGGCTCTAATAGCCTTGAACGAGTAGCCACGCCCGTTGCGTTGAATCAGCTTCAGGATGCCGTTCAAGGCTTCGGTGTAGGCGTTGGTGAGTGGGTACAATCCAGAGTATTGAAAAGGATAAGTAGCAAGGAGGGATAAATAAGCAGTAAAAAAACAGCCGCGAATGTTATTAGGTACTAAACAGCAGGTATTCAAAACGCACTTAGTGCTCTCCATAAAAACGCTGATCCTCACGAATAAATGTTATCGCCAAGTACAAAGTAAAATAGAGCTTGATTTGGTTTGGGAGTGGATGGCCGAACGCTACAGCCCAAAGGGACAACCCTCTATGACTAATAGCGATAAATAACAAATAATTCTTTGAAAGGATCTATTAAGCAGCACTTAGGTGGATATAGGCAGAACATAATATTCGTTCTGTAACCTCAACAGAATAATGCCTACAAATAGTGAATAATAAGGATATCCATAATCTGAGTTTATTTGCTTTATACACCGAAGGCAATATACTCCATTAATAAGCAACCAGAATGACAAAGCCGCGCCAGATGAACCAACCGATTGATGAGCAAGCATTGAATCCGGAAGATTTGAGCAGACTATATATCCAACGACTGAATGACGGGGATATCGAAGGATTGCTGCTACTTTATGAAACAGACGCGGTAATGATTACCCATTCAGGGCGTGTGGCACGAGATACTGAGTCGATCCGCGAATCATTCGAACTTATGATCCATGAAATGGTGATGCAAAGTATCGTATTTTCAATTGATCGATCCTCTACCCTACAGCGGGATAACTTAGCCCTCATCTCAAGTCGGTTCTATGCAACGTATTCGCGATCCGATAACCCATCGATTACACGTGAGGGTATAACAAGCCAAGTTGCAAACCATCAGTCGAATGGGACATGGCTGTTTCTCATGACTCAAACCGTCTTCAATGCTGTATAGTTGCGGTTCTGCTCAGGGACGTTTCTTTTGATCTATGGACGAGCATTCAAGGTTATTCAGGATACTCATCCTCAGGTTACCCGACTTCTACAAGGTTCCATTGGGTATCCATTAATTCGTTTTGAATCTTACCTTCAATAATTATATGTACATTAAAACAATCTTGCCATGTCGTTAATAAGGGACAGTTTTCGAGTATGGGTTGGCCGTTTCTCTAGATTGAATATCTTGGAAAGGACGAGTATTGAGAATTTCGCGCTACATCTTGGAATCATTTCGACGGAACCTTAGCCGAAAAATTTATTAGAGACATATCCAGCGGTATTGGGTGAATTAAATGATACGGCATGACCATTATTTTATGTTTGGACCAGCACAGATAAAATCACGGCAATTATTCCTGCTCCTATCGCAATATAACAATAGGGTTTAACCCTCGTCTGTAAGAACAAGAGCTGCGGATCAACATGTTCAGCAGCTTTGTCATCATGCAAATGCCGATATATCCATGTGATTGGCCAATCCATAATAGGAATGACCATTATTGCCCAAAATAAATATCCAAATGCCAAAACAAGCAGAGGGGAGAAATGAGGATCTTTTAACAGGGGTAGCATGATGAATGAAATAATCGTTGTTTCTAAAAATAATAGTAGCGTTTTGATATAGCGTAACATCAGACGGCGCAGGTAAAGTACATGACGCACTAACGACATTTCAGTCATGGATACTTCTTCTACCAGCGTCCGATCCAGACTGCGAGCAATTCCTAAAGCCGCATTAAATTGCTTAACTATATTTTCGTTATAGTTTTCTGGTAATACCTTCAGCTTTTTTAAGTTCTCGATACTACGCGACTCTGGAATAATATGCCCTTGAGAACGCTCAATGATTGTGTCGAAATATAATTCACTCCGCTCCTTACTGAATGGGATCATAAATCCTGCACTTGTAGCCTTATATTGATGCCTCATGACAGCTTGTTTAGCTGCCGGTGATTCATCTATCGGAAATAATAAGCCTGTTAAGGCAAAGGTTGGATTATAAAGATTCTCAGAAAATCCCGGCGTGTAGATAGTAAAGTAAAAATGGATAATATCTTTTAGAAGTAAATATACGCCGTATAAGGGGATACTAACAGATAAGAGCAATACTAGCTACCGGACACTGAACAAAAGAGCGAAAAGAAGAGAGGAAGGGATAGGAAAAGGTAGAAAAACTCGCTAAGGTTGAGTAACCAAACAACAACCAAGTGAGAAATCACCATGCTCTCTATCAGCCTTCCTCAAATGTATGGTAGCCTTCGGCAGTTCATCATGCAAACCCTACCAGATAGCTGCGACACACGGATCGCCAATCTGTTGTTCATGATGCGGGGATTGTTTTTGGCGCGCAGTGTGCAGTTGGATCACATCGCACGGAAGATGCCCTCGCGAGCGAAGAAACAGAGTAATGTCAAACGCTTCAGTCGCTTTTTGGATAACCCATTAGTGCGCGTACGAGCTTGGTATGATCCGTTTGCACGCTGGACATTATTATCGGTAGCGAGTGGCGGCGCCATTCATCTCATTATCGACAGCACCAAAATTGCCTTTGGCTTTCGTTTGGTCATGGTGAGCGTAGCCTATCGACGACGGAGCTTGCCCATCGCATGGATGTGGGCCATTGGCTCCCGTGGACAGACTACGAGCTGTGTCCAAATCGCTCTGCTGAGCCATATTCGACACCTGCTGCCTTTAGGTGTGCCGGTCTCCTTGGTAGGCGACAGTGAATTTGGACGACCGATCCTCATTGCCCAGTTACGCTTATGGGGTTGGGATTATGCCTTACGACAACCCGGTGACCATCTGCTGTGGTGGCAAGGCAATGGTCGATGGCAGCGCATCGACAGCCTCTTGGACGAGCCCGGTGGTCGCTGGCTCGGTTGGACATGGTTAACCCAAGCGCATGACCAACTCACTCATCTGGTCCTCTATTGGCGTAAAGGTGAAAAACAGCCATGGTTTCTCGCAACTAACCAACGAACTGTTCGTGCCGCTGTCCGTTTGTATAGACGCCGCATGTGGATTGAGCAAATGTTCGGCGATTTGAAACGTCATGGCTTCGATTTGGAAAGCAGCCATCTGCGCTCCTTCCTCCGCCTCGGACGACTGACCCTGATTGTCTGCTTACTTTATCTCTGGTTGGTGGCTCTCGGACGTCAACTTGAGATTGCCCATTTAGTCGATTTGGTGGATCGTCACGACCGTCATGATTTGAGTATCTTTCGTTGGGGTTGGGATTTCCTTGAGCGCTGTTTAGCCCTTGATGACCCTATCCCCCTCATTCTCTCTTCGAACCTTTGTTTGGTGTCCGGTGGCTAGAGAGCAATATATAAAATAAGCACAAAAATAATACTCCAGTTATCAGCCAACCTGTACTGCCTAAACTCAAGAATTGGTTGCTGATTTGGCTCAATAAGACTGCAATCAGGTTATCGATTACATCTTTGAAAAATACTGGAACAAGCAGTAATAACCCTGCTCCACCAATAAAAGCCGTTGCAATCCGATGTAAAGTGGATAAGCGGACTTCACAACGCTGCAAATAAGCACGCATCGCATTACGATCCGTTTCGGTCAGTTGTGGAATTTCTTCGGCAAATGTCATAACGACCCTAGGAGAGTAGAATGTAAATTCACCTTATACAATACCGTCTCTCTTTCAAACTTGTCAACCACACGAAGATTTATTGTGACAATCACCTCATAGACCTAGTAGGGCAACTCTTTATCCAATAACCCGACCCTAATATAGATAAAACCGCTGGTATGAATATGCCGCCCATCAATTGATAGAGATCCTTCTTACGCTCGAACAGCTCACTATCCTACTAATCCTTTTCCAGTTGCCAATTCCCATAGTGCTTATATTGCCCGCCCTAATCGTCTCGGATGCTGCTGTCGAAGTTGCCGAGTAACAGTAGGCACAAAATTCGCTTGGATTCAGTATCGCGGGTATAGGGTTAGTATGAGAGGCAGCCAAAAAACTCGAATAGATGTATAGGGATTTTTAGGGGAAGCTATAGATAAAGAATAGGCGCTGTCTATTATTGAAGAACATGTACTCCAAAGTCTGCACCTTTGCAGAACAGAATCCTAATTCATTATCAACTACTATTTATAGTACTCTATCCCCGCTTGAATGACGCAAAACATATTTAATAAACACTGAGCCGTAAGTTAACCAACGTAAAAGCGGAAGGGGAGAAAAAGTTTATAATAAGTATGCCTTGTAATAGGGATATTACGTCATGTTCAATCTTTTCGAATTGGACATAACTCCCTTTTATATGGAACCTTATTGCATTTTCATCGGGGGGGTTCTGAATGCAGGTCTTGATGATTGAAGATAACATGAATGACTTTCTCCTTGTCACACGGTCTATAGCCAAATATGACGACATTGCACTCGATTGGTGCAACACTCTAGAAAAAGGTCTCATCTATCTTGCAGAGCATCCAGTTGATGTCCTACTGCTCGATATGCTTTTACCAGATGGCGAGGGTCTAGATATTTTGGCACGGGTACAATCAAGGTTTTCAGCACTGCCAATTGTTGTCCTTAGTGGGCATGAAGGCGATAAACTCGCTTTAGAAGCAGTCAGACGGGGTGCACAAGACTATCTCATCAAGCGGCGTGTTGATGATTACTCGCTCACAAAAGCCTTGCGGTATGCGATTGAACGCAAACAATTGGAAGACCGACTACGAAGAAACGACGAACTCTACCAAACACTTGCGCAGAACTTCCCTAATGGTGCTCTGCTGCTTTTTGATCACAATCTGCGTTACACCTTAGTCGATGGGCGCGGATTGATCGAACTTGGTCTCTCTAAAGAAGCGATGGAAGGCAAAACCGTCTGGGATGTTTTTCCATTCGAAATCGCTGAGGCTGGTGCCACACGCATGCAAACGGCACTCAATGGAGAAAGTGTCGCACAGGAAATTACGTATGCGGGTCAAAATATCGTCATGAATTACGTTCCCATTATAGGGCGTGACGGTTCCATTCTCTGTGGCATGATTATGTCACAGAATATTACCACTCGAAGACGCGCAGAAGAACAATTTCGCAGCGCGTTCACATATGCGGCTATTGGGATAGCACTGGTCTCGCTTGATGGGCATTGGCTTCAAGTCAATCGCGCTTTATGCGACATGATCGGTTATTCCGAACAGGAATTACTAGACAAAACCTTTCAAGATATTACCCATCCTGACGATCTGGAAACCGACCTCAATTTTGTCAATCAACTACTCTCCGGTGAGATTGAAACCTATCAAATGGAAAAACGCTACCTTCATAAACATGGAGACCAAGTATGGGGTTTATTGAGTGTGTCGCTCGTCCATGACAGTGAGGGTCATCCAATACATTTTATCTCCCAAATCCAGAATATTACGCTGCGTAAACAAGCTGAACTTGAGCTGGCCACAGATCGTAATCTCCTACGCACCTTGATCGACACTTCTCCTGATTACATTTTTATCAAGGATAAAGAAGGCCGCTTCATTCTAAGTAATATTGCTCATGCTCAAGCCGCTAATTTGTCGCCTGAAGCCGTCATCAATAAAACCGCCACCGATCTCTTCCCGAAGGAACTCGCCCAACAGTTTGATACCGACGATGAGCAGGTCATTCAATCCGGTGAATCATTGGTTAATGTTGAACGCGTAAGTGTCGGAAAAAATGGGATCCCCAAAGTTGTACTAACGACTAAAATACCATTTCGAGATGAAACTGGTCAGGTGACCAGTCTAATGGGTATCAGTCGGGACATTACTGAGCGTAAAAAGCTAGAAGAGCAGACTGTTGAACTGGCGACAGAACGCAGTCGAACCCAAGCCCTACAACGCTTTATACGAGATATGTCACATGACTTTCGCACTCCCCTTGCCATCATCAGTACCAGTCTCTACTTGCTCATGAAAACATCCGAAGTGCAAAAAAGAGAAATCTATATCTCACAAACCCAACAACAAATTCGACGAATGGACAAAATATTGGGAGAACTTCTCCAGATGGAACGCCTCGATGACGACTATGTTTTTCAATTTATCCAGACCGAAATAAACGCGCTCGTTTTTTCTATTGTTCACGAGTATGAGAGTCTGGCTTCCTCAAAACAAATTTCTGTTGAATTCATCTCCACTCTTCCATTCTGTTTCGCTTACATTGACCCCATCGAATTTGCCCGTGTAGTAACCAAATTGATGGATAACGCATTGTTGTATACATCGCCGGGTGGTCGCATTAGTGTCCAAACAGGCATTGAAAATCATTCGGTTATCCTCTCAATACAAGACACAGGAATTGGCATCCCACCAACAGACATACCCCATATTTTCGAAAGGTTTTACCGAGCTGACCAAGCTCGTTCTACGGAAACAGGCGGCAGTGGCTTGGGGTTAGCTATCGTACAGAATATTGTGAAGGCTCATGACGGAAAAATTGAGGTTCAAAGCACTTTAGGTGTGGGCAGCACATTTATCATTCGCCTTCCACTTGAAGGAACAAACTAATTAGAGTAGTAATTGGTCAGATGATGAGGCACGGCTCTTCCCTACGAAACTCACTTCGTTGGAGAATAAATTCTCAACCACTGATTACCATGTTAAATAGTAAACAACCACACATCTCATCGGATGGGAATTGTAAAATAGAAAGTCGTTCCTTGTTCAGGTATCGAATCAACCCAGATACGTCCACCATGCCGTTCAACCACTTTTTTGCAGATGGCCAGACCAATACCCGTACCCGGATACTCATCTTTTCGATGCAAACGTTGGAAAATGACAAAAATGCGCTCCAGATATTCTGGCGCGATACCAATCCCTTGATCACGCACTGTGAACTGCCATTCACTCGGCTTGCGTTCTACGCCAATATGAACTTCTGGCCTTTTTCCTTTTTGGAACTTTATGGCATTACCAATCAAATTCTGAAAAAGCTGCGTAATTTGTACTTGATCCGCCTGAATAGAAGGCATTGGATCAGAGGTGATCACAGCCCCACTCTCTTCAATTTTGAACGCCAAATCAGTGAGAGCATCGTTTAAAGCAAGCTGGACATCAAATTTCGCAAAGGCTCTTTCTATGCTATCCAACCGTGAATATTCCAACAAAGAGGTAATGAGCGCTTTCATACGCAGAGCGCCATCGATAGCAAAGTGGATAAATTCATGGGCATCGCTGTCGAGTTTTCCAGTGTACCGGCTTTCCAGTAAGTTTAAAAAGCTAATGACCATTCGCAGCGGTTCTTGCAGATCATGCGACGCGACATACGCAAATTGCTGCAATTCTTCATTTGAACGACGGAGCAGCGCTGCGGAACGAAGCTGGGCAGTCATCAACCGCTGGCGTTCACTCACATCCATCATGACACCCCGTTTACCAATGGGCTTATCATCCTTGATGAGCGTTGTCATCAAGGCCTGAACATCAATAATCCGCCCACTTTTATGGATCGCACGAAAATTAACGACACCTGATCCCCTACTCTGACGCACCCGGTTGAAGGCTTTAGCCGTTTCCTCGGCGTCTTCAGGATGAAAAATTTTGGACCAGAAGTGCGGTTCAGCCAAGGCTTCTTCAGCCGTATAGCCAAGTAAGTTCTCAATATAGGCACTGATAAAGACCAATTTCATTTCTGCCTGTTCATCCGTGTGATGATTTTCCCAAATGACGCCGGGCACGGTTGCAATGACATTCTCTAACCATTGCCGCTGGGTCTCCAACAAGACATCCAGACGGTTGCGCTCGATTGCATTGCCCAAAATGTTGGCGACAGACTGTATAAAGTAAATGTCATCCTTCGTGAAAGTACGAGACTGCGTGCTGTGAATCCCAAGTACGCCCCAAGGTCTCTCCTGTCCTTGAATAATCACACTCATACCACTGACGACTTGGTGTTCGAAAAGCAAGGGTGGCCCATCAAACCGCATTTCTGCTTTGAGGTTTTCAACAATAACGGGTGTTTGAGAAAGCAAGGTATATCCCGCCTGTGATTCGCGTCCAGCACTGACCTTTGCTTGCCCAACCAGTCCTGCCTTCCAGCCCACTCCCGCTTTCAAGAGTAATTGTTTTTTGTCAGGCAGCAACTCTAGGATCTTAGTGTATTCAACGCCTAAATGATGAGCGAGAAGCTGTACTGCTTTGTTCATTAAATTTGGGAGATCAAAACTGACTAAGGCTTCTTGTCCAAGTTCAGAAATGACCGATTGGAGGCGTACACGCAGTTGGAGTTGTTCCCCCATCTGTGCCGTTGACTCATATAACCGCGCTCGTTCTAAAGCTTGGGCACAGAGTTGGGCTAAAGCGGTGAAGAAAATTTCTTCAGCCGGATTGCGACGCTTCTCCGTTGGAAAACTTAAACTTAATCCGCCAACCACTTTCTCATTCACTGTCAGAGGCAAACAAATGATCGACTGACTCCCATTGGCTTGGATGGCGTCCGCAAAATGCGGATAACTCCGGAGATAGTCTGCCAGGGTTTCAATCCACACAATGCGATTGGTTTGTACGGCCTCATTCATAGGGTTGGTAAAGTTTAAGGGGGTATAACGATATTTTTCGGCAATCTCGGAGGAGACACCCGCCAAGTGCAGCAGTTCCAGCATGCTCTCTTGTTCAACCAGCTGCGCCAGAGACGCGACAGTCACCCCTAACGATTTTGTAGCCTGTTCGATGACAATTTGCGTGATCTCTATTGAAGTGACCGCTTTCGAAAAACGGGTTGCCAACTCTAATAAGAGATTGATGCGAGCTTCATTCTCGCGTCGGGCAGTAACATCATGAAATGCCAAGACAAAACCCGTTATCTTATGTGAGTCATCCAATATCGGAGCGCCGTGCTGATCAATGTGAAGCGCTCGACCCTCTCGCGTCAGCAACAGAACATCATGAGTGACTCGGACGACTGAACCTTCTTGCCGCACTTTCTCAAAAGGACTTACGAGGGCTTCCCGCGTTTTCGCATCGACAACATGGAAAATCGTGTCCAGCGATTTTCCGATGACAGCCGGACTTGCCCATCCTGTCAGTTCCTCAGCCACCTGATTGATAAAAGTAATTGTTCCCTCGGCATCGGTTGTGATCACTGCATCACCGATACTCGCTAGGGTGACATCTAAGCGTTCTCGCTGCTGCTGAGTTTCGCGATATAAGCGCGCATTATCCATCGCGATGGCGGCTTGGGCGGCTAATCCCTCGACCACCCGTTCATCGCGCTCGGTAAAAACACCGACTTTGGAATGACCAAAGAATAATCCCCCTAAGACTTCCTGCGTTTGAGAGATCACCGGCACCGCTAAATAACTCACCACCGGAAAGTGGCCTTTTGGCATCCCATAATAAGGCGAACTTTTGCCATAGCGGGGATCTTTTCGGACATCATCCATACGAAGGGTGCCATCGCCGCGAAAGGTCGGGCCAAAAACTTCCGTGTTACGGGGCATTGGAAAACGCGCGAAATGGTCTCGCGGCATCCCTGAAATCGTATATAAGGTATACGACTCTCCCTGCTCGTCTACTAGATTGTAGAAAAAGGCTCCAATTTCCGCTCTCGAGAGTTCAGTTGCACTATCGGTGACGGCCTGAACCAGTTTCTGGAGATCCAGTTCAGCCGCTAAAACCTGACCGACGTGATGCACCGTTTCAAGAATTTGGAAGTTCTCTGATAAGGCTTCTTCCGCTTGTTTTTGATGACTGATATCCCGCGTTAACGTCAGGACGCTTTCAACCACTTGTTTCGAATTGGGTTCTGGAATAATCAAGGCCTCATAGGTCCGGCGTTGCTGTCCAACCCCGATCTCATATTCGATTTTATGCTCGGTTCCCTTAACAAAAGCCGATTCCAGTGCACGCTCCCAAGCGGTAATGGCCGGTTCGGGCATCCCCATTTCTCGGCTCGTTTTACCCAAGTAAGCTTCAGCCGAAATGCCACTGACGGGTTTGATGGCGTGATGAATATAGGTATGACGAAGTTGGGGATCAAAACGGGCAATAATCGTTTGAGGAGTCACACCGATTAAGGCTGCGATTTCGCGTTGGCGTAGACTTAGACTGGTTTCAAGTTTTTGTTCATTGGCTTCTTTGGCCTCATATATGGCCACCCGTTGGCGCAGATCCGCTAATTCAGCTAAAAGTTGCTCACTGATCGTGTTGTCTTGCTGCATGGCAACCTCGAACCATCATTTACGACTTCATTGATGACTGAAAGCGTTGTTGTTGTGTAAGGGATTATATAATCACGCCTATCAAACCGTCTAATAAACCACCTTTTTAATCCTATATTGGCGGTCATGTCAAAGCTTGGTCAATATTGACTAAGGGATCTTTGTCTCCATTGGAAAGGTAGACATTTTGAATTCTATCTCGTGTCTATAGCTCAAGATAACCGCAACTGCATGATAACTGTTTTGTCTCAGGTGTCCCAAAAACCAACTATTGGCATCTTATCCGCTTGAGGTGGAAGTGACCAATCCGGTGATTGAAGACATGCCTGAAATTATTGTAGGGCTTCAACCGTATAATTTCATTTGCATCCCGGCTATATACAGACTTATAAACCTGATGAGAAAATTAACGATCATTTCTGCGTGGCTATCCACGCTTTTATTGCATGCTCAAGCTTGTTGTAGGCTTCGTCTTCAGTCATCCCCCACATTTCAGGAATTCGATGTTCACTCCAAAATACAGATTCGGCATGATTATTGACATGACGAATCATTGTGCCCAATCTTGCCAAATAGGCATAATCGCTAGGCGATCGGCTCTGAAGTGTAATGATTTCATAATCGAAATGATCGAACATCGCTTAATCCCTTAGCTTATAAGCTTATTTAGTGCATTTGCAAGTCATCTAAAGTGTTTGTAACGGAGTTCAACTTCTATGTCGATACCATCGGGGGCGGGTACAAAGTAGAACCGGTTAACATTTCTAAATTGACCCTGTGAGCTTTTAATTGCAGACTTTGAAGCTCGATTGAGCAACTCCAAATCTCGTCAATCAAGTTCCGAATCCTGTCTTTCTCATCCCAATAATTGGGAGTCTGGAGAATTTTAGAAAGTTCAATATGGTAGGCAGTCATGCGCCGCTGCAAGGGCATCGTTTTTCGCAGCAAAGTGTTGTAAGTGAGACGCAATTCTTCATAGTGAGCAAGCTGAGCATCCATTTTTATTGCTGCCTCTCAGCAAAACGGTGTCGGTGTGTATTTATTCTATTTTGCAGCTCCTTGCATCCACGTTAACACGCGGAACTGTAGTTTGGTTAGGTCACCCATCTAAAACTACCCAAAATTTGTCCGATTTTGTGCATCGTTAAATGGCCTCAAGTTGAAGCGCATCGGGTTAATTCCCCGACACAGCGCCAGTGAGTAGAATGATCTATAAAATTTTTAAGGAGATCATATATGCAAGAAATGGTGGATGAGACAAATTAACAAGATCTATTGATATATCTATCATTTTTCACCTTACTGGTACTATTTTTAGCAGTGAATAAAGCATGTAAAGCGGGGTTATCACGAGTTATTTAGCTGTACTTTATTTGGTAACTGTGAACAGCACCATCATACAAAAACAACTGATTATCCCTGCCCCATGCCAAGAGATAAGGCAGTGTCGCGAATCCATCCATATTCAGTAACAATTGACCATTTGCCGCATCCAGAATTGTAATATGGTCAATATCAGGATCACTCACCACCAACAGATCACCACGCCTATTTATATCGAAGTCAATAGGAGACGGTGGATTGATGGGTTCAATTGGCCCGCTTGCTACAACGGTATCTGCCTCGGCCGCCTTCAGGTGCCATCGCCACAGCATGCCTGCACCCGCGAACCCGACTAACCCTGAACTATCTGCTAGCCAGCAAAAAGCTTCGTCAGGTGCTAATCGGGTTTTACCCATATAGGGGAGATTGACGGTGATCGTAACATCATTTTGCACATCCCATACATCAATCAGAAATTTCGTTACCTCCGCCTCTTCACGCGGTGGATTGTACCTATAAAATGCAATCCATTTCCCATCGGGACTCCACAAAATGTCCATTAAGCTGTCCACTTCATGGGTGTTTGGCAGCACTTTTCCGGTTTTCCCATCTACAAAACGCACCGGTACTAAATCTAATCCCGTATAACGGGACATGACTGCGAGCTTACCATCCGGTGACCAGCTAAAGCGGTCTACATTTTCCACTTCAAATGGCATTTGGTAAGCATCCCCTTGCATTTGCCAGATGTATAGAGTTGAGCCGCTGATGGCCAGTTGTTGACCGGATGGACTCCAACCCAATTGACTGCTATCTAACGGATGGGGTGCGGTCAAGGTTTGCTCAATTTTACCCGTTACGGTATCTACTAATAACACCTCAGCACTGTTTCTATAACTGAGCGCAATCAATTTCCCATCCGGGCTAACGGCCATCGCCTTCAAATCTTCGGTGAAAGGGTTGCTTTCGCCCACAACCGCCTGCTGCGCCATATCCCATATCCGCAGCCGATGTTCGCGGTCGAGTATCCCCAGATGATGGCCATGCCACGCCAAGCGTTCGATCAGAGTGAAATTCGGCGCATTGTTAGACGGCAGAAATGGCACTAATTGATCCGTCATCAGATGCCAGATTTCGATGCTTCCATCGACCAGCGCACCAGCCAGTTGGTTACTATCCTCACTCCACGCGACTTGTCTCGCAAAATGCCCATCACTCGGTCCATGAATGCGCTCAAAGGTGTCGGTCTGCCACACATTCAGGGGCGCATCGCCCAAAAGGGTAACAGCCAGTTTGCGAGCATCTGGACTCCACACCACATCATGGATATTGGCTGTATCTGCAACCAATTCTTTCATCGGTTTGTGCGTTGTCATATCTTGAATGACGATTTCGCCGTTAGCCAACCCAACGGCCAGAAGTTTGCCATTCGGTGACCAGCTTAAAGCGGCCACATTCGCAGTATAGTTACCCACCACCTCAGTTTGTTTTCCGCTGTTGCTGTCCCATAGTACGACCCGCTTTTGTTTGCCCTCTAGATCGGAAAGCGCCAGCACATCACTTTTCGGTTGCCATGCCATAACAAGCGCACCAATATACGGCGACGATACCCTGATTTCCCCTGTTTTCACATCAAGGACACGGAAAATAGCATCACCGTTCAAGGTCGCAATGCGTGTGCCATCCGAACTGCTTCTAACTGCTTGTGCGACAGCGATGCCTTGATCTAATCGCATCAGAGGTTGCGTAAAGGTGGCGTTGGTCGACCATAAACCCGTATTGGTTGCGAGGATAAGATTTTGTCCGACCCAATCAAAGTCATAAATGACCCCTTGCCCGAACTGCCATAAAGGTTCAGCCTCAAGCGTGGATGGGCTTGGCACGTAGGAGCGCGATACGAGGTTAAGACTAATCAGGCTCAGTAAAATTCCAACGAGACTTCTTAATCGCCAATTATTCATCATCTCACACTCAAATCATGCGTTGGCATACAACGGATACTTTCATAGTGGAATCATGCTTAGCTTACTATACGATGAGCCATCATTTATCTGCGGCTACTCATCGACTACGCTACGCTTTTTAGCATCGATTACAATATTTACTCCTACAAGGCACACTGTAAACAACTTCAGACCATGAAATTTTTATATACCACAAATAATCCTCGAAAAGGCGATAGTTGCACGATGAAATGGGTTAACACTATAACTTTCTGACTTCAAAATACTTTTCAGTAAATAAACAATTTGCAAAAGAAACGTTCGATATAGAAGATGACTACAAGCGCCGTTGTCGTCAGTTAAATCGGTCGTGTAAAGGCGTATTTTCAAGAGGTATTGCTCAAACCCATTCCCATTTCTGACAAATTTCAAAAACATTATTTGCCACTTGGTCGAATATTTCTGTCGAGAATACAGACTGTTTTATTTGGCTAATGGGAGAAGTCATTAACCACAATATGCCATATCGAGATTCATTTTGATGACGCCGAAGGTACTTGAGCAGTAGATTTCGAATAATTTTGATAATGTCATCTGGCTTATCTGCCAACAAGATTAATCGTTGAAACACTTCAATTTGGCGATTTACATCTCTGGGCGGATCAGCAATAAGGTCGCTAAGACTTATTTGATAAGCTTTAGTGCGTAAAGGTTCTTTTAAATGAGGGATCAGTAA
>JAABUG020124402.1:0-23724 GCA_011319215.2 Scortechinia acanthostroma
TATTTGCTGACTGGGTCGAGTCTGGGTTCTCTCATTTACATTGAGCGGGTTCTTGTACCGTTCTGATGAGGCACGATAGACTTACTGGACAGTTTAATCTCCACCTGCGCTCATCGCGCGACTTTACTTTGAGATCCTTCCAGGATTCCAAGGCGTGGGATTCGTGGCTTATTTATTTAAATAATATTCACTCTCGACTCCCCGCCGGGTGGTAGCTTGTCCAAGCTCCCTCCCTGTCTGCTAGGTACCTAGTTATATATCAACGGAATCGACGCTTTGAAAACGGCGGTGAACCCCGAGCTCTCTCTTGAGCTCTCTTGTCATCTTTGTTCCCTTTTGTTCTCCATTGTTCTGTTATTGTTCTTCTTGTATCGACGATAGCTGGAGAACTTTATACTCTACAACTACATTATCATCATTATTGCTCCAAAGACTGTTGATTCTGGGGTACTTTTTGCGCCGTCGTTTCATCTCCATCTATTCTTCCCCACCTCTTGCTTGAGCCTTAGGATCGTCGCGTGAAATTCTCCGTCTTCTCCCATCGCAGCCCTTAGTGTGCCTCCCCACACTGCTTCCCCGGACCGGAGCACGTGCTCTTTGTTGGCCGTGGTTACTCGATGGTACTCAAACCGAACGATGTAGATCAACCTGAAGCTATCCGATTCACCTTACAGATTCTCCAGGACCTCTCATCGTCGATTGACCCCTAAGAAAAGCCTTTGTCGTCTGTTGATCCCTGGCCCCTCTTCGGAGGTGGCTCAGCGGCCATGGAATCATACCAATCGATGCTGAACACACGAGGGATCTATTCGGAGACGCCCCCGGACATTCGGACACGGTTGGATGATCATCCCACACTCCTGGTGAGCTGGTGGGCGACCGGATTTTCCCTGGCTTTCATTGTGACCCGTGTCTGTGGTCGCTATGTCCGGACTGAGCGGTTCTTCCCAGAGGACAAGATGATGATGGCTAGCGTGATTCCGTTGTTGATACGGATGGCGCTGGTGCATGTGGTACTCCTCTATGGCACGAACAATACCAAGACGGCTGGCCTGACAGAGGAGGATATACGCCTGAGAGAAATTGGCAGCAAGCTGGTCCTTGCCGCCCGAATATTCTATGCGATTTTGTAATATGCCTTGCCCCGAATTTGATTTTTGTTCGTGTCCTTGGTATGCTGATGATTGACTTCTGACCGAACAGCATTTGGATTGCCAAATTCACCGTGTGCGAGTTTCTGAAACGAGTTGCCGGAATGATCTGGCAGCGGTCGCTTCGAATATTCCTCCAGATCATCTACTACTTCCTGGCCTCGACATTAATCGCAGTGGTGATTGCGACTCTCGTTGAATGTCAGCCTTTCGACCACTACTGGCAGGTTGTTCCGGATCCAGGGCCGCGTTGCCGCTTGGGCTATGCCAACCTGATCACGATGGGGGCATGCGACATTGTCACCGACCTGCTCCTGGTTGCCTATCCCATTCCGATCGTCTTAATGACGCATATGCCCATGAAGCGCAAGGTGATCCTCGCAGTGCTCTTCGCCTTGTCTCTGATATTAGTTGGGATCACCTGCTATCGCGTTCCATCAGTAATTTGGCACAACGGGTCACAGCAATACCGATCGCTTCTCGCATCGCTAGAGATTTTAGCTGCGACCGCTGTCTCCAACGCGGTTGTCATCGGCTCATTCGTCAGAGATAAGGGAGTTAAGAAGGCGAAGTTCAAGAAGGATGTTGCTTCGGCCTCGGTGAGCGAGAGTATGGATCACAGCTCGACGCGACGTGCCACCATTACCTACCATCAATGGGGCAGCGACTCGGACCTTGCGGCTGATCTAGGAATCCGTCTGAGACCTGACCTTGTTACCTCGGACAAGAAGATTCCACGTCCAGCTCCAGTCGCCGTACCCTACCATCCCCTCACGGCGCAGACGGGGACGCTGACCCCGAATTGGACCTTTGACAACCACCGTCACTCGATAGGAACAGATGACGACATAACGTCTACAACCGGTAGCTTAGAGCTGAAAATCAGCCCTCATGAGTACATCGAGACCAACAAAACCCCTTACAAGAAATCCAATGATGGCGCCATCTCCTCCCCTAGCAAAGTCTCCATCTTCGATGTCGGTGGGCTACTGCACGACTCCCAAACGCCAGAGCCTCACAACTCTTCTGCTGAGTCACAGCATCGCGAGCTGAGCTTTGGCACGCAGCAATATCGCAATGGTAGCAGAGCCTTTCTGCAGGACGTCGGGGGCTTACTCACCCCACCGAACCCGAGAAATGGGCCAAATGGCCGCCGACGGGCCTCGAACGTCCACTTCAGCGATTCGGCGGAATCCCCCGTGCCTCAGTATCACCCTCAGCCGGCTACACACGCGCCCATTCTGGAGAGGTCCGATGATATGGAGCTCCACGATGTCGGCGGTCTTCTCTCGAGAGACAGATGAGTCTTTGACATCTGAATGCGACGCAATCTAATGTATGATAGCATCATGACCTCTTTCCTTTTTGTTTAATATCTTGGGGTTTCAACCGGTCTGTGGTTATGGACCTGGATTTGCCTCATCCTTTGTGCTTTAGCGACGGCGTTGGTGTACTGCAGGCTCCGGCGCTGGTTATATATACTCCTTTTGGATCATTTGAATCTTGGATAGGGTTTGGATCTCTAGATTATCCCCAAGTGGGAGAATACTATCGAGCATACTAACAGTTAATCTGGGGCAATCAAAGTATTCGAGATATCCATATGTCTTAGAGACTGGTTCGGCCTTGTCAGGGTTGTTCTTCGTTTGTATATATTGTCACCAATTGCCCCAACCACAGGATTGAAGTTAACCATGGGCATGTTACTCGTAATGACGTTCAAAGGTATCTATAGTCCATCAGCCCCCCGAGCCACCAAAATCAGTCTTACGTCTATACCCCGAAGGAGAGTTGAGTGACTCAATCGAGACCCTACCTGGTATCAATGATGCACTCACTATCACTACTAGCTTACTCATCTGATATACCTCTTAGGAGTAATCTGTCTCCCATGCTCCAATTGAATATATGCTTTTCTTGTCGGTGCACCAATATCTGCCCCTTTGGTACACGTAGTTAGACCAGGCCCATTCTCTTAGCAGCCATACGAAGACCATGAGCTCATGCTAAGATTTCATGTATTCTCTACCCAGTCTTTGTTAAGTAGTGTCTGCGTAGAATATCAGAAACTATGCTCTTCGCCTAATCGCGTCACCACGAACGGTTTCCCGAGACACGTAAATATGCTGTCTGGAATAGCTTCATCAATGCGGATCCGGCATTCAGGGCCTATCGCTATTGCAGCTTTCGCAGTTGTATAGGGGAATGCTCTTTAAATACTATCTCCATGTTCTGTGCCTAGATAACAGGCTTGAAGGGCAAGTGTATGCCCTTATCATCCGCATAGAATGAGCCCAATCTAGCCATTTAACAGTTTCAATTGCAGTCCTACATATGCCCTCTTTGCGTAATTCTCTTTCCTCTATCCCACACGTTTCACAATTATCAGAAGGCTCATACCTCTGATAATTCCGAACGGACACCTTCACCAGACACCGATATTGACTTGTCCGATATTAGCTCTGTAAGGTAGCTGTGGAGGCTCGCCAGGAAGACCGACATTCACTGCCCGCGTACAGAGTAGTCTACTCGGCAGAGGAGAAACTTCAACACATTAGACGAAAATCTCAACTCGTCAGATTCAAAGACGCACGTCATCAGCTATCTCAACTTAGGCCCTGATTTCATCTGCATGATGGCACACTATCTGCACAGTGAGAGCAGTGCAGCTCTGATTCCGAGTCTTAGCCTGATGGCTAGTGCAGCTCTTCAGGATTTTCAGAGAGACCATATAGATGAGTTTCGACACCACAACTCTGTTCTGCTCCGACTCATACCCTTTCTCACGGATGAGTTCGACATCGACATCGATCCTGACTCTCTACCTGACTGTGAAGAAAATGAAAGCCTGAACGAGGAGACTGTCCGACACGCAATAGTGGTCAGGCTGTTAAACGAGTTCTGGGATGCGCACTGCGACATTGACCCTAGCACAGAGAAAGCTAGTGATATTGTGGACTATCAGTTTCTCGTGAAGCTCTTCTACTGGCATCTGAACAGGCAACCGAGACAGCCGTCGAATCTGAACAGACCGGAAGGTGCTGAGACCAGGGCAGAAAGAGCTGAACAACGCCGCAGACAATTCGATATGAAGCTCCGCTCCCTGTTAGAAAGACAGCGTGAAATAATACAGCAACAGACTCTAAAGGAGAATCACAACACCAAGACCAAACGTAGCAGCCTGGTAAAGAAAGTGGCGGGCGTGAAAAAATGGAGAATTGCTCGACGTTCGAACTAGATGAACCCGAGGATCAACCTCAATCTCCAGAATTCGAAGGCACGCAAAATGATACAGAGACGGTGGTCTCGGAACCCTTGGGCATTTCGATCGTTCTCAGCAATTTTGGTTCCATTGACCAACTGAGCATCTTGGACACGATTGTAGACAAGGTGATGAGCAAATACGAAGCCCGGTACGGTATGTTCTTGAAGTCTGATTCCGGAAGGAACCTAAGAGCTGTTCTCGAGGGAAACCTCAACCACAACGTCAAATTGCTCTGCGAGGCTGGGACATTTGAATTGGACAGGTTGGCGCCCTGGTAAACCCCATTGCGGAGTAATATACTGAGCAAAACTTTCCGCAGGTTGCTTCAAATTGGTCATATGGGAGAGCAGCCAAACGACTCGGGTGTTTATATGCACATTCTTTACAGAAGGAGCAATCCCAGACGTTTCTGGCTATACGTGGGACGGGCATTCAGACTGCACGAGAGGATCTCCAGTCACAACGATCCTGCGCATAGACGAGCCCAGCCCAGTCTGCACTACCACGTCTGGGATTCTGCCGAAGACATGGTGTCTAAATTCGTCACGCTTGCAGTGCACAAGATCACCTCGTCCAGAGATGACCAATTCATTCTCAACTTGCAGGAAATGTGGATGGCTTGCGTATTTCAAACAATGACAGCGAAACACCTGGAAGAGTACCTTCCAGAAAGTGTCAACAAGGCATGGTCTGGTCGGCATCTGAATGTCGTGCCTCCAATATGGCAAGGATTTACAGGGGATTTGGCTGCCTGGAAAGAAGCCATTGGAGACACAGAGGCTTTCAAAGATTTTCTCAGCTCACCTGATCCCGCCATCAGATGCTGGGCGTGGGATCTTCGGCATGCCTTCAATGATCTCCGAAACTCACCAGACCCGATCCATCGAGCCTACTACTTTGATGTCATGCTTCGAAACCGCAAATTGGCAGAATAGGTTTGGGAGAAGAGAAAAATAGAGTATTTACAGCGAATCTTGTCTGAAGGAATGACAAGAACCATCTTTGGTGGGGACGAAACGCAGAAGGCACATCTCGTCAGCTGCAGTGGCTTTGCATTTACTATCTCTAGACAACTGCGGTTGGGAGTGCGAATCGGGGACCTAGTGAAGCTGCGGTTCCATCTCACAGCAACACCGAATCCTCAGAAGTATGCAACCAAAGCTTTACAGACTGATCCCGCCAGCAGATTGGCAGTGTCAATCGAGGGGCGAGGGGCCCATGGCGATTACCATGTCTGGCTCAGAAATCCCGGTGACAAAGTCGTCAGTAAGATGAACGCATTGGTGGATGCTTTGGAAGGAGTGCCTCTGGCAGAATCTAAAGAAATGGTTCGACGATGGTATGTAACAAGACGGCAGGGGACACCCAAGAAGGATAATATTTACACAGTCGGAGACGATGGATACTAGCACTTATGTGATCTTCCACTTGCAGGACCTCTAAAAGTAGTCAAAGCGTGAACCTTGATTGTGCAGCACGTGTTTGTAGAATCTCGCATGCTTGTTGGCTATGAGACGCTCTAAGCCCTTCTGCAGCAACCTAACAACCCCCGATGGTCTAGTTGGATATGGCGGTCGGCTGTAATGGAAATTGTAACCGACAGGTCGCCGGCTCGATTCCGGCTCGGGGGAGTAATGGTGATCTTTTTTATTTTTTCCTTCCCACATCACCACTCCCATTTATTCCCTCTTTTCCGCCTCGCTTCTCGCTACACAAGCAGGGATTTGTTCCATCCAGACGGCCGTGTATCAATAGGTACCATCCATGAGAAGAGCAGAGGCCCATCAAGAGAATCGCCTCAAACACATTCTTCAGATTTATGCGAAATGCCACACTGCAATCGAAACTCATCTTGGCTGTGTACGGCGCTGCCTCAGATCTCCAACCGACCCTGAAACTATCGGGCGACCCTTCCACTAGTGGAAGGGTCGGTTACAGAAATTACCGGTCACTTACTGCTCGCCCACTACAACGGACTGCTACCTCCTTGGTTTGAGAGCTCAACCAAGCCAGCTCCGAAACCCTCTTGTCCTACCCACCTGAACTGCTCAACCCTGGTCTCGTCTCCGGCTACAGGTTCCTCTATCTCACGTCAGAATCAGCTCGGTATCTACTTGACTGACCCTCATCCATCATCCTCCCAACCCCCGATGGTCTAGTTGGATATGGCGGTCGGCTGTAATAGAATAATTGTAACCGACAGGTCGCCGGCTCGATTCCGGCTCGGGGGAGTAGGATATCTTTTTGTCTCTTGCTTTTTAGATCGTTGTTTCTGCGTTTCTGTGGAGGTCGAACTGCTCGATCGTTAAGCAGATGTAACCGGTGTGGTTGGTTGTGCGGCAGAGCTATGTCCTCTATTTGTTCAAAGTCGAGGCTCTTTGGCTGGTGGAAGTTGGAACATGCGCATAGTTGCTATCTCTGCTCGCTGCATTTAAGCAACTGGCATTGGTAATTCATGCGAGCGCGGGGTTGCCCTACCCTCTACTCCGTATTTTGGAAGTTGAAACGTTCAGTCAGCGATATGTGCTAGTCGAAGAGTGGGTTTGAGCTAGGCAGGTTTATGAATCAAAAATAGGATGCTCTAGTATCTCGGAAACCCCCGATGGTCTAGTTGGATATGGCGGTCGGCTGTAATGGATAATTGTAACCGACAGGTCGCCGGCTCGATTCCGGCTCGGGGGATTATGAGATATCTTTTTTTTTTTTTCCCGTTTTTGCTCCTTGCAGGTATCTATTCCGACATCGCGGTAGATGCGCTTCTGCATTGTCCAGTATATGTCTTAGTATCTATCAAGGCTATAGAAATTAATATTTTATATGGAAAGTACACACTATAAAGCAGGTGATGTGAGGTAGTCATCAACTTTATTATCCCCCGGTAATGAGGCAGTTCTAGGCCGGTGGTAAGAAAGAGGCGAAAAGTACCCCCTGAACCGCGGCGTAGACGATCATATATGTGACTGCCAGGCTTGCATACGGACGCTGCTTCTGAATCCCAACCTCGTTGTCCAGACGGACCAAGTAGTACTCCTTCAGTAGAAGATCCGCGATCCAGAAATACCACACGGGATAACCCGAAGACATGCGCGTAATGATCTGGACATGGTGGTTCGCGAATGTCAGGATCGTCAGGATGAGTTGGGGAGCTGCCAGGCTACGCAACAGGCGGCCTGATCCTGCCAGTCTGCCAGACTCCACGTTGAGAGTCCAAAGGGCAGAGTACGTCATGATCGCTAACATTGGACTGGCCAAGGCGAACAGGGGGATATTGGACAGAGTCCAATATCGAAGAAACCCATTGTTCCTATGGCATTAGTTAGAGGCGTAACATATATCGACTCAGGCACGTACCAATAATGCTCCTGGACGAAGCTGTAGATACTTGGAAGAGTCCTCCGACACCATATCCTTGGTTCTTCATCGTGCATATATGGGTAATCGACGCAGAAATCCTGGTAAGCAATGTATTGAGGGATCACAAATCCAAGAGCGGTGCAGACACCGGCTATGCCAACGGCGAGCAGCCGGCGAGATTTCGCGAAGGTGACGCCCCTGGTCATAGAATACAGCAGCCTGATCGCTTCCTCGAGGAACAGAAGGCCGTTGAGGAGACCATTACTGCGAACAGTTGTCGCTAATCCGAACATGATACCCGCTAGCGGTAGGAAAGCGTCTTTGAGACCCGTGGACGCTCCTGATAGACTGAAGCTCTGAACGAAGAGAAAGGAGCCTGTGAAGCTCAGAAGAGCGTATGTACTCTCCCCGTACGGAGCCGAAAGGAAAAGTCCGGCGGGTGAGAATATATGTAAACACGCTGCGATGACTGCGAGCATGCGACCCTGTCTTCCGGAAAATATGACACAGCCTAGACAGTAGAGGACTAGCACCGACAGGCCATGAGCTGCATGAGCTATGATAATACCAGCGATGTTCTCCTTAAATGCGTAGTCTACAGCGCCTGTCTGTTGGAGAACTGAGGTAATCATTAGTCGGGCAGTGTTGAGTTGTTTCAAAGGCCCTCACCATTAGCAACAAAATTGATGAGCTTGGTGAAGCCAAGCCCCCATGCCCATTCTTGCTCGAAAATATAGCCCCTGTTTGCAACCTCGGTGAAATATATAGCGTCCCATCTAGTCAGCTTGGTGGAAACTAGATGCAAGATTGCTATGAATGGTCCATCGCGGTTTGCATTGGTTGCATTACGGTCCAATCGACACAGCGTGGTCGAGGTGTCATAGCCAGGGCCAGGACTGAGGACAGCTAGGAGAAGTAGAAAAGTTTTCCAGGATACGAAGACAACCAGTAGTGATTTGTAGGGATGATTAGGGGAAATTCGAAATGACCACGTCATATTGTGACAACATCCAAGACTAACGAGAAAGGTAGACGCGTGGATGGATGGGCGCGACCGAGGTGTTGTCACGTAGATTATCTTAACGTAGTCCACCGCAGCAGCAAATTGCGATAGCCCCTATTCCACACCATGCTGACTGTTTTCTATAACTCAACCACATCTATATGGAGATCTTCCATAGTTCTTCTCTCTTCTATTTCTTGCTTTTGTTTCAGCACTTGATGTATGTTTATATAGTCCCGTCACTATTCTTGTAAGAGAGTCCGAATAGCACGGCATCTCATACAATCTTTCTGTCGAAGGCAGAGATAACCGCATGCGTCAGCACTCGCTACCCAACAACGGCTGCCTCTCTGAATCAGAAGCTGCAAGACGCCTTTCCCGTCGCAATGCTAACCACAGCAGAATCCCCTGACCGAGAGCAAAGATGGCATCATCAACGGCCATAAACCCGATCATATGAAACCACGCGGGAATAACCAAATATATAGGTACATGTCCATATGGCTGTTCAAGGAGCGCCTTCGATGGGGGAGGAAGCCTGAAGACCCAGGAAGCAGCTGAGAGCATGAATATTACTGCTTGGAGCTTGAGCCCAGCCAGACTGAGGTTAAGTGAGGATGATCGAGCTTGTTTGTAAAAGCCTAGAATAAAGAAGATGACGATCATTGGCACCAGGACGGGAACATGGTAAGCCTCAAATAACACAATTGCGTCACGATCGCACTCAGGACAGTTTGGCTTCTCTGGGGGACAGAAGATGTCCGTTGTGGCGTCTATGATCAGCGGCACGAGAGAGCTGATGAGAAAAAAGCCGTAGATAGCTATAAGCAGGGCCTTTCGGAGGCAGCTTATGGGTTTGAAATAGAGAGATAGAAAGAATCTATGGATGTGTGTTAGTTTTTAACCACATTGATTGCTGGGGCCACAAATAGCTCACAGGACATTGAATAATGTCCAGACACCCGTTAACTGGATCATGTTGACCCAGTTAAGGACATTTATCGGGCGATGGGTCCAGAATCCTGACCACTCCCGCATATTGACCATGTAATAGAAGCCGAAAAAGGCATGTTCTGTGGCGCAAATCAGATTGAACAGAAGGTACTCTGATGAGATTCCTTTGGCATCTCTGCGCCGCCAGACATGTCGTATCTGAGGAATAAATGACGCAAAGCTCAGAAGAAGAACAATGCTGCCTTAGATGTAAGTGATACTGCGAAGAGCCACATTTCGGTTTGGATGGGAGAGGATAACGCACAGGCCGAGAATGGTAATCAGCATTTTGAACAGTCAAAGATGGGAATGTCAGCCTACCAAGCAGACTAGGGGGTTCTACTCGCATCTTATAATGAGTCTAGCCATGGACGCCTGCGTTTAGCATCAAATTAGTAGACCAAGCTAGTTGTTAGTTCCATTGAGCTATGACAGAGCAATATCATTTTAGTAGTAGCTATCCTATGCTTCCTCCTGAGACATTTCAAGAGGCAGTCTGACGGTCTTGGGAAGCCAACATTATTAGTGGTGATAGGCACTGTTTCCAGGTTATATTCCATCAGTATTGCCAGCTGTGATCTTCATTTCAAGTCAGTCCAGCGATTGGAGGTCGCGTGGGCCCGGAGCCATACCCTAAGCTTAATTGAGAACTAGGGGGAAATCGCGCTCTGTTATGGAGTTTTAGCCTTATCGGAAGAACGTGAAATGGTCCCTAGCATGATCGGATCTCCACCGGGCACCGACTGACTCTCTGTGAGCGATCAAAAAGGGTCCAGCCTTTGTCAAATTGTCCGCTAGTCTTGTTTGGATAATGCGGCTGCAAATGGGCGGATTCAACAGTCTCCTCTATATTCTCATTTCCCAGCAGGGTGCCTGTAGTTTCCCAATACCACCCTCCACCCGAACTGTTGTTGCCAAACAAAATCGTGCAAACCGATAATGGACGAGGCGTTGGCTCCACGTTTGCGATGGACACAGAAAGACCGCCTGTGAGCTCCCAGCCCCAGACCTGACCAGAGTAGCAGCTGGCTAACTTCCTGTAGCCCGGTTACACCGGCAATTTCTCTCGAACTACGAGGCCCTGAGAAGCTGTGGCGAAAGACCAGGTATCTGTTTGAAGTTACCTTACGCCGCGTTGACAATGAAGACAGCGCATGCCGTTTTGCATGGACTCCGCATATCCATGGATTTGTTGCCTCCGGCTTCATTCTTCTTCGTCATGCCCCTGAAGGCTTGAAGCAGATTGAGTTTCCCCGAAGCAAACTGCCTCCTCTTGGGCCATGGTTTAGTGAAAAATCATGTTACATCGAACATATTACGGGCCGCGTCCGTCGATGGATAGATGTATTGCCAGTCCGCTTTTTCACTTACCTAACGGCTGGAGAGAGACACACATTATTCTGGCCCGGTGAAAGATACGCCGCATGGGATTGGGGAGTAGCCAAGAACGGTTTAATACCGACCCAAGACATCAGCCTCGTCTTGCCAGGCGGTCCTAGGCTGACCTTCACTGTAGAAGAAGGAGAGCAGCCGTTGCATGCTCCCAATATGTGGCCGGTCGAGATATCATCTCGCGCGTAAGGACTACCGTGCTGCCCATGTTGACTATGCACTGACGTGGATTGCAGAGAAGAAGCTGCCCCAATCCTAACCACAAAGATTGAATGCGCATCAACCGTCCCCTTACAGAAAGGGGAGGTGGCAACGAGAATCCATATTACCTACCATCCTGGCCCTTGTGGCCAGACCAGGCCGATCACTTTTCATATTCGGCTTCTGATCTATCCTACCATTTATCGGTGGCGCGGTCGTTGGGCCGCTTGCACAACCCACGGTTGTGCAGCGGGGATATGGGATGATCCTGATATGCACATCTCGCCCGGCGACCATGAGGATTTTGCAACACTCCATCCGGGAGAGACGTGGTCCTCGTTCATGAGCCAGCCGTTGCCTGACGATGTGCAGGTTGGTGGTTCATTAAGAGCCCAGTTGAGAGAGACAAAGATCAACTGGTGGGACTGGGGGACACGCGAACACCACCTGTCTACCAAAGTAACAGTGCCTTGTTGGGAGGGGCCCGAAATTCTAGAGCCCAGTGATAATAATGGGCGACCTTTGATCGTGGTACCGGCGTCAGAACCCGTCGATATTCAAATCATATAGACTCAATATGGTTGAGACCATTTATTAGGCTGGTTGCCAACAAAAAGAAATTCAAGTACTTATGCTGAGAGCCTCGCAAGTAAATGACGCCGCTCCATATATCATATATAAAACTAAGAACGGGACTGACGCTTGGAGAACCAAGTAAGCTCAGGATGAGGTGAAGATTGAAGCTGTCAGCCTGTCAAAAGGAAGCGCGGCGCGTCGCAATACAACCAGCGGTTAGTAAGCCATGTAATGCCTAAGGCATACAATCATATGATTTTGGCCGCGTTCATGATAATGGATCAAGTAGTCCATCTTCTTAGGTATTCAGTACGAATTATTGAAGAGACAACCTGGCTCGCCGCCAGCCAAATGTCCAGAACGAGGACCAATCCATGAAGCGGGGTGGATAAATGCATTACGAATTCAAAGGTGGCGGTGCCGGAGTTGACTTTGCATTGTGCCTACGACCTTGGAATGGCTCCGTCTGCATCGAACCAGGATTGAGATATGGTCCTGTGGTGGTAATAGGCTTTTCTAGAAATGTCTATAAAATAAGGATGGCTCCTCGCTGCCGGTATAGTTTCGAATCTGTCTTCATCAAAAAGGCTTGATAAGAGACCTGTACAGATACTCATAGGCACAGCCACAGACCTGCCGAATCCGGACCCGTCCCGTCTGCCAAGTGGTTGGGGCTCCTCCTCTTTCTTGGAGTACTTCCTAACTTCCATCTGACTGGCATTCAACAATTCCTCTTCTTTGCCTCTCCTTTTCGACCTTCATTTTTTACCATATTCGCATCATCAGCGCGACTCGCCACATCAACGCAGCGCAATATCTCCTTATCCGTTCTCTTTCAACCAGCTGACGGCTGTCGACAATCTTCCGCGAATCAAACCGCTTACGGAGCTGCTGTCTTCGGCTCGACACTGAGAAGTCCATTCGAACCAGTGATCGCAACTTCAGCCTTTACTAGCTGTACATTTTGATATCCTGACTATTTTGAGTACCTTGTTCACTTTTATACAACCATCAAGATGTCATACAACAAGCCGGTTAGTTCCCCGTGTCTCTCATACTCACTCATTCGGTTTCTTCTTCTCCCCTTTGTATGGTTAACATCTAACGTTATTCCTAGGACGGCCCCCCTCCTTCATATCCTGCGCCCGTTCACGACGCTGGCCAATACGGCCACCCCGGCTCACCTCCTCCTGCTGGCGCAAACCAAGACTACTACAACCAAGGGGGCTACTACCCTCCCCAAAACTACGGGCCTCCTCCCCCGCACGGATACGGCGGTTACGGCTCGCCCCCTCCCCAGGGTCAACAAATGTACTACCCTCCGCAAGGATACCCGCAACAGCAGCAAGGTTACTATGCTGATGACCGGGGCCGGGGAGGGTCGGGCGGTGGCATTTGTGCCGGTATCATGGCCGCTCTTGCATGCTGTTGCTGCTTGGATATTCTGTTCTAAGCAGTGGTGAAAAGAAAAGGGATCATGAGGCGATATCGCGAGATTTTGCCTTTGTAAATCCGGGGCAGAGTGCACTAAACATTCTGCTCAAATACCTCTCTGTCCATCATTTTTCTGACTATTCTGCTACGGCGCTGGAACGGATACGGAGCATTGTCAGGTCGGGACTCGCCATATCTCCTTTGTGTGGATTCTCCGTCGTTCATTTCCTTATCGTTCTCCCTTTGTTGGTTGTGCCTAAGGGCGAGGAGTTTTGTATTATTCTTGTTAATATTACTCTCCGTACCTATTTTTACGGGATCGAAACCTATATCACACGAGCCGGACCCAACTGGTGTTCAAGAGCAGTGTCCATTAAATAAATCATAGGCATGACATGGCTTCGTAAGTCGTCATCCGGATGCACAGCGTAAAGGTCTCCATCGTAACATGATCGCATCAAATCAAGGGTATCCAAAACAACATCAGAAGAAATGCAATCCACCTTCAATGTATCTATCCCATCACCGCCCATCATACGAACTCCCACCCCCATACTCAAGCGGATCAACCGTCCGATAAGACCCCGACACTCTACTCCTCCTCGACCTCGACCGCGGCGGCGCCATCGGCCCATCAATAGACGAATGCTCCTCAATCACCTCCACCACATCCCCCTCATCCGTCCTCGACGCAGACGTCACCGACTCCTCCACCACAATATGATCATCACCCCGCCGTCTGCGCCGCTCCTCAACAACCTCGATTCCACCCCCGCCCCGGCGCGCCCGGCGCGCCCGCCTCGACAGCGCCGACTCCGTCGACATCGACACGGTGCTGACTTCCACGTCGTCGGGGGGTTTGTTGTTGAGTCCCAGGCCTAGGTAGGCCAGGTACAGGAGGAGGATGAAGCCTGCGACGCTGCCCAGGACGATCCCTGCTACTGTTCCCGGGGAGGGGCCGGAGTCGAGTCGGCCGTATGAGGCCGGGATGGAGACTGTTGTGTAGCGGCGGAGGGGGGTCATTTCTTCGTTTTTCGGTTTTCGCAGTCTAAAAAGGTAAATTTGGGTTGGGTGGTGGGTGTTGGAGCGAGGCTGGGTTATTGTTGTTGTATTTGTTTGCTCCGCGGTAAATGGTTGTTTGGGTTGGTTGGTTTGTATGGTGATGGAGCGAGCGACATGAGGGTGGAATTAACTGGGGGTGCGCGATCGAGATGCTCCCTTAGAGTACGGAGTACTCTGAAATAGTAATGACATTAAGAAAAGGGAGGAGTGAGAAAATGCCGCGATGCTGGTGAGATGCATGATGTACGGAGTACAGGGTACAGGGAATGGAGCCCCGATTATGCGGTGGCTGGGATGGGGCCTGGCCTGGCGGTGGGTATCTTTGCACCTTTACACCGCCGCCTCTCCGTGGTGACACCCAGAGCGAGTCAACACTCCACCGCCTACCACCTGTCTAACACCGCTATTCTGCACCCACCAAGCACTCTGCTAGCATCCGGAAGCCCTACAGCCTAGAGCCTATAGGGAGATGCGATCCCTGGCTGGCACTATTCTTATACGCTGGTCGATTCACCGCAGGATTGGGTATCGAACAAACCACTGTTTTTCCCTGTCTACAAACAGCAGTTCGCGGTCGAACATATCGAGGAGAAGCCAGCTGACAACACCACGCGAGTATAGAGATTGCCTTCGACACATGGATCGGCTCCAGGGAATCTTGTGTTGCGCCAGCCAGTCACCACGTGTAGGTGTACCTCAATGGGTTGAGTTGTGGTTGGCTTATAACTCAGCCCAACCTGTCCCATGCTAGCTCTACTGCAAGCAATGATCGGAATGATATTACTCCTTCAACGTCTATATATCTCTCTTACTACTAATTCGCCGAGACATTTTGTATGGACTTACTTCTAGATGGAGGAGCAGCCTACATTTTGATAGGTGCCGCTCACGGCTTGGCTCATTCAAACTGCACCGTAAAGTACACGATGCCAGTCTGCTTTTTGAGGAAGGTAGAGAGCGACGTACTGTCTAATATTCTCCAGGTACTCTATATATTTGAAACATCCCGAGTCCCTGGGCTGTAGTAATGTTTTAAAATCTATCTCCAGAAGGTGACGTCCGACGTGCAGAATTGGATCGTCTATGGCTTGTGTCCACGCTTAGCTTTACTCCGTCTAGGCCGTGGTGATATGATGAATATGCAAGACACATTCTGAGACATCGGCGGAAGATCGACTTTATGCATACTTCAAAATCCATCTACTCCTTGGAACCTCCGCTCACATTGGTGCAGACCGTGCAGGCTTATTTGACAGCAGCCATCCATTCCTAAACTGGATAATCGTCCGGATTCCAGAAGCAAGCCCATATTATGATGTTTCATGTGATGTGCAGAAATTCGGCATTTCACATTAAAGTTCGCACTAAGTTATTTACCCAATAGAGTAGTATCGGCAGATATCTACTGACCCTGAATGCCTATATCAGCAGGCTAGCTATCTTATATATTAGGGTTACATGGTTCGGTACTTCACATCTCCACTTCCACCGCCATTTGTCGGGGAGAACATTCAGGTGTTTAGCATCTGAGCCCCTGATGATCTCCGACGACGGCGCAGCGACCAGTCGGTGTTTGTGTTTCTTCTCTCTGACTTCCGCTCTAGGTTGCAATGAGATGCATTAGCTTCAGCCTTGCTCTCTCTTGCAATCATGCCGACGTCGTCAATTTAGTCAGGCGCGGAGTGGCGGCCACGATTCGCTAAGATTTTACGGGGAATTCTTCAATCTCCCAGTCGTAGGGTTTCATGTATTGCTTCTGCCATCATGCCAGGGCCACGCGCCACTGCTCGTGGACAGGAGTTTTCCAACCAACTGTCTTCGATATGTCATGAGTCTTACCTATATCATCTGCCTCTTGGTTGATTGACTTGGTTTTGTCCGAAGTACATGGAGGTATCAGGTATGATGTAGGGCAGAATCAGTACATCTCATCTACTCTTAATGGCCCCCTCAGGAGTCAACAGTTGGCGCAAGGCGATCCCACGACGGGATAGAAAACTGGTGGGTAGCATCGTCTCTTGCTTGATTGACTTGGCTCCGTCCTGAAATACATGGAGGTGAGGTATCAGGTAAGATGGTAGAGCGGAATCAGTACCTCTCATCTACTCATTCAATGGCGCCTCAGGAGTCAACACCTGGCCCAAGGCGATACCACGATGGGATAGAAGACCGGTCTGCCTACCTGCTGGGTAGCATCGTCTCGTTTCAGTTTTAATATATACATGAAGCCCATGATAACATCATCTGCCACAGTCAATCTGGAAACTGGACACCGGTATTTGAATTCCTCGCAGGCTTTGAGGTCTATATAAACAGCCTCCGCTGTTTGCCGACCTGGGTTACTGTACATACTCTCCTCATGCACATAGTATCCTGAATATTCCCGCCTTCTCATATTGTACATACCCGCTCTGCCTTGTACCATCCCCTTCCTTACAATGCACTACCGATATGCTTGTTTCCTCCCAGCCCTGGCCTCTTTGGCCTCGGCCTGGGCACCCCCCTCGTACTCGGGGTACACGCTGCAGTGGAGCGATAGCTTCGCCGGCTCGGGCGGGACGCTTCCCAACTCTAACAATTGGAACATAGTCACAGGGAACCCGGGGGTGAATGGCGAGCTGGAGACGTACACCAGTTCGACCAGGAACGTTCAGCTCAGCGGCGGCAACACCCTGCAGATAGTGCCCTGGAAGGACAGTTCCGTGTCCGGCGGATGGACTTCAGGCCGGCTCGAGAGCAAGTACGTCTTCACCCCGAGCGCGGGGAAGAGAACGCTCGCCGAGGCCGATATCCGGTTCGGCGACAACCCTACCTCTGCCAAACAGGGAATCTGGCCGGCTTTCTGGATCCTGGGCAACTCGATCCGCTCGGGAACCCCATGGCCTCAGTGCGGTGAACTTGACATCCTCGAGACCATCAATGGCCAGTTGACGGGCTACGGCACCGCCCACTGCAACGTCAATCCGGGCGGCATTTGCAACGAGCCCAATGGCCGTGGGGGCAGCATCTCGATCCCGGATCAGTCGTGGCATACGTGGCGCATTGTCTGGGACCGCACCCCTTCTACCTGGCAGTCCGAGACCATTACCTGGTACATGGACGGCCAGTCGTTCCACCAGATCACTGGTTCCCAGATTGGCGACTCGAACGTTTGGGCCTCGCTGTGTCATGACCCGCTGTACTTCATCCTCAACATGGCTGTTGGCGGCAGCTGGGTACGTTATTTTGCACCTTTCTGAATGTCTAGAAGATGGGAGTGCTGACTATCTTTACCTTATAGCCTGGTTATCCTAACTCAGCCACCCTCGATGGTTACGGCAGCATGATGGAGGTCGCTTATGTCGCCCTCTATTCGTCTTGAGACTTATTGTCTTTTATGTTTATGGCAGCATACGATTGCCTACAAACATTACATTTCAGCCAGCTGTACATATTGCTTTTTGAACATGTCTATACGCTCGCTTTGTATATATCACACTCGCTTTTGTATATAACACACTCGCTTTATCACAATGATGACAACCTTTGCATCGCCCGAACAGCCTGACGATATGAACTAATACTATTGTATGAGATGTTGCTGAAATGGATTCTATTCTCAATTTGGAGCAGCTTCCGTTTGAATGAGTATAGGCGAGTTATCTAGAATGGCCCTGTTCAAGTACAGTCCCCAACGTCTTGATATCGATCTTTTATTATGATTTGAGACAGTCCCAGAAAGTCAAAAATCATAAGCAGATAGCTTGCAGAACTTCCTGGCACAGTACATGTTGAAATTAACATTTAAAACCTGCAAGACTATGAAGTCAGCGTAAGACAACATAAGCATCTGAATACTCGAAGCCAGAATCGGAAGAGTTGGAAGTTGAAAGAAGTTGCAGGGCAACAACTTATGTATCTACGTGTATTGGAATATTCCCTGTATGTAGTATGTGTAGTATCATCTAGCTAGAGCTTAATCAATCTATGTAACAATCGTCATAGCTGGGACTTGCAGCTTCTCAATTTGATATCTTTCTTCCTTCTCGCTCTCTCTTTCGATTCACTGAAACGACAGGCTTGAAAAGACATTTCATAGCTCCCAAACTCAAGCCCGAAGGAGTGGATGCTCAGAGGTTCTAGGAATAATCTCGTGGAGGAACATAATCTTCTGCAATCTTAACTCTACTTCCTTTTTCCCTGATGATGGCCTCCAACCGATCCACAGTCGGAATCTGTGGCCGGGTACTCCAATGATTCTGCACATCGTGTCCGTCGGGCCCTGCGAGAATCGCTGCACCAAAAACGGTAGGCGTATTTGCGCTCACCACTCCAAGAAGCTGTGGCACAAGAGTCCTCGGAAACATCACATTTGTATTTCCATGCGGAGGAATGACTCGAGCCTTGCGTGCATGATGTTGAGGTGAAAGATCAACAATACCGCTAAAGTCACCCAGTTTACTGATGACATATGCCTGAGGACCCTCCTCTACCTTGATATCTTGACTGAAATCTGTCCGTGGCGCGGCGAATCCTCCCTCCACAGTTTGGAGTTCTCTCGGGGATGAGACTCGATGCACCCGAATATGCCATGCTCCGGCCGGGATCAGCCATGACTGGACCACGACATCTTTCCAGGGTTTCCACGTCGAAAAGAGAATATCTCCTGCTATGATCGCTTCTTCGCACCACTCTCGAACACGAAAGTGGCTTCCATCATCACTGAAGCCGATCATGCTATCAAAGGCGCCTGCTGGAAATTCCCTTGCATCACTTTCAATGCTAAACCCATATCGGGAGGAATACGCAAATTTCATGTATTTCTCCGGTACGTGGCGCATCAACTGCGGCGTTCCGGGTCCGGAGACAAGCATAACGGTATGGTTCGGCTGATGTGTGAATACCATTCCTGCAACTGGATCCGGGTAGACGTCAGCCCTCGCAGGCATTGGCAACTCCGCGGCGGCCCAGAATGGATGATCAGCCGGAAGAGACAATGGCGCAAATGCTTTCATGGACCACCATGGCGAGCCTGTCGAACTGTATCGCTCTGTCATGAACGCGTTGGGGTACGCATATCCAAGCGTCAAGATGCCATCATCCAGATTATGGATGGGTTGCGAGGCCCACCAACGTAGGTTGCGCAGATAGAGTCCCTTGATAACACCCCATGGCAAAGCCTCAACATCTGCCACGGCTAACATACCCCAATAAGCAGCGGTGGCATGGCGATATATGAGACTCCGTCCATATGGAACATTAGCTCCGTTTTCAGCAAACCAGTGGATGTAATGTTTTGCGAATAGACGGGCTCTTTCCCGCCAACGGTCGGCACGGGGCTGGTCGTTCGGTCGATAAACAGCATACAAAAGGCCGTAGTAGTGCCAGGCGAAAGCATTATAATAATCGATCCTGCGAGGATCATTGATATCGGCTCCATCACGATACCAACCGTCGTCGATATACATACTGTCAAGATCCTGCAAATAATCTTCTGTACCCTTTCGATCAACCGGGATGCCGACATTCTCCAGACCCAAATCAACGATAACACGGAAGAACTTGTGGTTGTTATTGGCATGTAGCGTGTTCCTGCTCCGCACCAACCAGTTCGCTAGATTCTCTTTCGACTCCTCGTCAAGCGGCTCATACACATGTTCCGGAACAACGAGTAACGCATACCCCAGCGCCGTAGCTTCCACATGCCTCTGATCCATGTCCGTGACCTCCCCCCAGTACTCCGGATGATTGGGATCGGTGCCATTCTTAATCCCTTCTCGGTATATGTCCCAGTGATCAAACGTTCCACCACCTTTGGCTAGAGGGACCAATCCAAAAAGGGGACGAGCGAAACCTTCAAGATCACAGGCTGCGCGATCCCAATTTGAGCTCGATGTATCCAGCTGCACGCGAGCCTTTCCAGGGGAGAACTTTGTGAGGAGAGGATTGAAGAGGGCGTGGCAGGCATTGACGACATCGTCGCGGCTTTTGAATGGGTTGGTTGAGAGAGGGTTGAACCTGGTTCGGGAGAGTATGCTGGAGTCAACATCCATGTTTATGAATCTTTTTTCCTAATCTTGTATAAGGAATGAATGAATATTACACGGGACTCTTAGTGGCTTGGTGGTTACTTTTAAATTAAATACAAATGTTCTATTCTGGGCTTCTAATACTCCCTGATTGATACTGGAGGCTCTTGGGCAGAGCCCGGGCAACGGGGCAAATGTCGGCCGATGGATACATGCCCTATTTCATTCACCCCAGGAAACTCGCTACGAATCAGAACGCGGGGGTTACTGCTGGGAGCATCAATATTGACTCCGTGCTTGGGTAATGAGGAGAAAAGATGATCATCTGAAATGGATTTCTTGTTTTGTCCAAAAGGAAGGACGTATCAATCGTTTCGACAAAACTGTTGACGACGACGAGAGCCCTTTTTATAACAATTGTATATATGTTTTTTAGAATATTATACTATTGAATTCATCAACTCATTGTAAAATGTCAATTCGTAGCAAGCAAGCTAATGGAGGCTTAAAATCGTTATATCTGCCTTCGTTGCGTTGTCGTCGGGAATAGCTTCAAATTACTTAAAGTTCACGTCCGTTCTGTGTTCAGCTGGCGAGGCGGGTATTCAACTCACGAGTCAGATATTTCTAGTGCCCGTAGCCATGTTGATGGTCATGCGCTCGTTCTATAAGCTAAGACTAATGCTTGTTGCTCCTTACCATCTTTAGGTTAATTATGTTGTTTTCCCCTCCTGTCCTGGGGCTCACACTTATTGATGGAGAAATACACTCCGCCAGTCACAACCGCATCTGGAGCTTACCCCGGATTTTGCTCCATGTTGCTCTCATATTTCAAAGCTAAAAGTCCATTCATTGCCAGACAACAATTCTCCCGGTCATACATGCTTACTTATTCCACGATAACATGCCTGAGAAAGTGCAGCAAAATGATAGCTCGGAAGAGATGCCTGGCAACAATACAGATCACAACCAGCGAGACGAGCCGGAGGAGATCCCGGCCTGCCAGTCTTGCAGAAAGCGCAAGTTGAAATGCTCGCGCGAAACTCCTGCCTGTTCGCAGTGCTCTAGGCTTTGTAAGTGAAATTCAACAGAAAAGGAGAAGCAAACTGACGACTGACGACTGATACTCAAAAAAGCATGTCCGTGTATATACGAACGGAAGAAGCAGAAGCCTGGTCTTCGGAGCGGGGCCGTGGAGAGCCTCAACCAGCGGATTTGTTAGTTTTCACGCTGTTACACATCAGTTTCATAATACTGATGACTTCAGCTGTGCTAGAGGGATTGCTGTTGAATGGGGAGCGTGGATCGAGCGCTTCGCCGAACAATGCAGCCCTCAATATGCAGGGCTGTGTGTATCATGCAGCATTACTTGTCGCGAACTCTGTAAAAGGAGCCGCTGAAGAATCGCTCCCACTGGGGCATTGCCAGAGAGGATACTCTTTTCCACATGATACCCATACAGCTTACAAAACCTGCAAAGGAAACGCGGCCAAGAGGCGGAGAATTGATGACTCGGAGTGTACTACTAGAGTCGACCGACTAGATTCTCTGCCGAGACGACATGCTTTGGACAAGATTGTCAAAGAATACTTTGCTAAGATTCACCCATGGCTACCGTGTGTGCACCAGCCAACCTTTGAAGTACGACTAAACAATCTCGCACAGGACGAGAAGCTTGCCATTCTCGTGCATTCAATGGTTTGTGTCACTCTTAAACATATAGAGCTAGACGAAATAGGAATGGAGGAGTCGGAAAGAGACTCGCAAATTCAAATTTCGCGAGATATGGTGATTAGGATGGCAATGGCCGATCTGTCTGTCGAGAGCTTGCAGGCGATGATTATTATTGCCTCTGATCGAGTGAGTATCCTTTCCTCTCGCGCAATTGTGCTTGAGGTTAACAATAGCAGATGGGCGATGGAGACCTCATTAGTGCATCGCCAATCATTGGTTCGCTCACGCGGACAGTAGAGTATCTACAACTAACAATCGAAATGGACGAGAAGCCTAAGCCGAATTTTCTTCGGCCCATCACAATACTAAAAGACGCCCAAACGTGCGCTGAGGCAGAGGAGCGACGGCGAGTTTTCTGGAACGTATTCATTCTGGACAGGTACGCTGCTGAGATGGTAACTCTTCGGACGCTTCAAAAAGTTTTCTCACGCATACCAGGTTATGCTCAGTCACAGCAGGGTAGGCACTAGCCTGGGTCACCTTCGATGAAAGCATACGCTCATAGAATATTATAGATGGAGTACAAGTCTTACCTCCTCCGATGTGCGCCGCCGTCTCCCATGTGACGGCAAAATCTGGGCTCGAGGCGACGAAGCACGAACCCCGTATTTCGGAATCTGGGACAAATCGGCCATGAGGATAGGCAATCCTATTTCACCATATAACATTTCCACAGGACGATCGCCTGCTTCGCCGAAAGCTTCCTGGAACGACACCTCTCCATCCTCCGAGTCATTGCATGTAGGCGCCTTTGCCTTTCGCATTGAGGCTACCGAGTCATTGTGCCAGGTGACTTCGTTCTTTTTGCAGCAGCCGGTTGACTTTTCGAATCGCCAAGAGGTAGGCAGTTGGTTGACTCGGTTTAAGGAGCTGGACTTGAGGCTGGTTCAGTAAGTGTCCCTCTATCCGAGATATATGAAGACTAATTGGGTAGCTGGAAAAACTTCCTCCCTAGCAAATACAAAGACTCTAATGTCTCCCGCGACAAGGCTGTTGTCAAAATGGACCCAAATCTGACCCTGGCACATGTCACACACAACACGTCCATGATATTGCTGCACCAGCACATCGCTTATCCGGCGGCTCAACTAAGTAATATTGTGCGGCTGCCCAGCGCATGCAGTGCAGAGACATGCCAGCTCGCAGCGATTGAGACCTCGTCAATAGCGCAAAAGTTCCTAACCTACAGCGAATCGGAGATTGTTGTTGCGCAATTCCCGTTTTGTGCATTTGTTGCGGCGCGAGTCTTATTAGGTTAGCAGCTTTCCACTTATTCGAATCTGTTGGTAGATGGTCTAATTTGGTTAGTTCATTGGAAGTTCTACGGGACGCCTCTGGTCTCTGAATATTTCGATCTGTTGCAGAGCCTAAAGAATATGTCGCAGCGTTGGCAGGGGCATCTGTATCCCCGCAACAACCAGCAGAAGCAACATCTGGATTTAGCGGGTCGATACGCTGCTTTACTGGAAGTATTACATTCAAAGTGTCTGAATGAGCCAAATATATCGACCGAAAAGCTTTTTCACTACAATATCATTACAGGACTGGACG
>JAABUG020124512.1:0-20259 GCA_011319215.2 Scortechinia acanthostroma
GCTTGCCGAATATAAAACTGATAATCGATTGAAGTATGGGCTTCTTCCTAGAGATCTTCGCAAGATCGACTCCTCGACTTTGCCGCACATCCTTGTCCGTCCGAGCGCTATCCTCATCAATCTGCTTCATCTGCGCGTTCTGATCAAACATGATCGAGTCCTTGTGTTTGATGCCTATGGATCGACTGATTCCTATATGCAATCGTTATTCGTATATGACTTAGAAGGGAAGCTACGGCAGAAACAGACACTGGGCTTCGGCGCGCTACCATACGAATTCCGCGCGTTGGAAGCGGTTTTGATCAGCGTCACCACCGGTCTGGAGGAAGAATTCAATGGCGTGAGGGAGCCGGTCGTGCGTGTTCTTCGCGCTTTGGAAGAAGACATCGACCGCGATAAGTTGCGACATCTCCTGATTTACTCCAAGAAACTCGGTACCTTTGAGCAGAAAGCTCGTTTGGTGCGAGATGCCATTGACGATCTCCTTGAAGCGGACGATGACCTGGCTGCAATGTATTTGACCGAGCGAGCAAATGGCGTCGAGCGGGAAGAGGATGATCATCAAGAAGTGGAGATGCTTTTGGAGTCCTATCACAAAGTCTGCGATGAAATTGTCCAGGCCAGCGGCAACCTGGTGACAAGCATTCGCAATACCGAGGAAGTGTAGGTCTTCTTTCTGGCCTCTGTCTAGTACGCAGTTACTGATTGTTGCAGTGTGAAAGCCATCCTTGACGCAAACCGTAACTCTCTCATGTTACTCGACCTCAAATTCAGTATTGGAACCCTGGGCCTCGCGACAGGCACGCTCTTCTCCGCTCTCTACGGCATGAACTTGAAGAACTTCATCGAAGAGTCTGATCTCGGATTCGGCGCGGTCTCTGTGACTTGCTTTGTGATCACCGCCATCGTCTGTGTTTACGGACTAGGGAGGCTAAGGAAGCTGCAGCGTGTTCGTATGTGGGGAGAAGCCGGTAGCGGCGGACCCATCAACCCTCTCACGGCCAGAAATGGTGTCCTCTCCGGCCATCGGTCAAACTGGCGGGCGGACTCTATTGAACCGGTCTGGGGCAGTCTTCCCGGCGAAGCTCGGACAGAACGAATGAAACGTCTTCGGGACACCGCGGCCGCAGCCGCAGCCAGGTCTGCAAGTGCTGACGCGACGGCCCAGAAGGCATCTGCTCTACGAAACTCGGCACACGCGAATGGCGCAGCGCCAAAGGGTTCCGAGCATTATCCCACGCGAGATACTGAGGCCAGTGGCAGTTCCGCTTAGATCCGTTGTCACTGCGTTGATACCGGTTGACGCTACTTTCTTTCGGCGTTATCCGTCTTTTCATTTTTGCTAATGGACGAGTATATTCGTCTCTGCTTTCTCAATTCGGTGTTGACGTCTTACAGCGCTTGTGTATAGTTCCTCGCGGCTCACTTGAAGCTTGTACTGCGATGTTTAGAGATTCCACTCACATGTCATGATTCATATTATGTTAATAGACTAGATAGATGGACGCTATCGAAGACTTATGTATTATATCTCCTCGGCCTCTTCCACTGGAAACACTGCCCAACTACAATTCATCCTTCTTGTCGGTAGCACGCAACCGCAACATAGCCACGCCATGCGGCCTCACATGAGCCTTGACCGTCCCACTAGGCTGCACCGACCCAACCTTGGAGCCCATCAAGATCTTCGAATTGGAAGGAATAGGCTTCGAAAACACCTCTCTCGCCCCACCCATAGCAGTCAGATTATACGGCGACGGCCCCGCAAACGTCCCATTGATGATCGCCGCAGCCGTCTCATCGCTCATCCGGTTCGCCCACAGATCATAAACATCCCAATGCTGGTTAATCTGCTTCGCAGTCCCGCCCGCGCCACTCTCCCAGAAAATATCCACAAGCGTGGCGTTCATCTCGCGAGCCTTGGACCCCGCGTTCAGCAGCAGCACCAGCTGGTCGCCGCCGCTCAGTGGACCAGAGTACATCTGGATCTCGCCGTGGCCGTACTCGTCGACGTCGGGGACGTAGTAGCGCCAGATGCGGGTGGGGGTCGAGGCCACGGGGTCCTGCGAGACGGCGAGGACGGCGGGGTTCTGCAGGATGGAGAGCGTCTTGGGGTCGATCTTGGTCATGACGTTTGTCATCAGGAGGGGGGATTTGAGGGCGGCCCAGAGGGACATGTGCGCGACGGATTCGTCGTCGGTGAGGCCGCCGTTTCCGACCTCTGCATTCATAGCGATCAGCTTGATTCCACCCCTGATGTGAAGAATGTTGTGGATGGGGCGATGACTTACGGAGCATATCCATATCGTTCCAGGCGCCTGGGATGGCCTTGGACGGGTAGTAGACGGCCTTGTTGAGGACGTTCATGACGGAGCATTTGTACCCCGGCGTCTTGCAGTCCAGGCCCTCGAGTTCCGAACAGGGGCAGTTGGCATCGTCGCGGTCCCAGACGTTATTCAGATCGCCTGACGTGCGCCAGGAGTTGGCGATAGTGGGGGCGAAGTTCCAGGGTCCGTCGACGCCCCAGTTGCACAGGGAATAGAGAATCGGGCGGCCGGTTGCATTGAGAGCCTTGAACATGGCGTTGTAGCGGTCGAACGATAGTTTGGGGGTTCCTTCTTCGCCTTCGTTGTAGCAGTTGTCGTATTTGAGGTAGTCGATCTGCTGCTGTCAGTCTTGACAATGACCAAGTCAGGGCAAAGGGGGACATACACCCCAGCTCGCCCAGAGGGCAGCGTCCTTCTCCTCGTGCCCGAGCGAGCCCGCATACCGAGCACAGGTCCATATGCCCGCGCTGGAGTAGATACCGATCTTCAGCCCCAACGAGTGGATGTGGTCCGCCAGCGAGGCGATTCCATTCGGGAACTTGGCGGGGTCGGCGATGAGGTAGCCAGTTTCGTTCCGGCCGGCAGACCAGCAGTCGTCCATGACTACATATTCGTACCCTAAGTCTCTGAAGCCGAGAGAAACGATTCTCTCCGCGGCATTGAGAATGACTGTCTCGTTCATTTCACAGGCGAACGAATTCCAGGTGTTCTGGCAACAGAAGTAAGTCATCTATCTCTGCATGCATAATGCAATGACTTACCCATCCCATCTGCGGTGTCCGAGCTAAGCCATTGTCCAATGCAGAGGCCTTGAGGCCAAAGAGCGCCGCGGACAGCAGCAGCGAAGCGAGCCCCATTGCAGCGATGAAAGTTTTTCAAGAAGACAATTTTTCTCAGTCACGCCTGGAGTAATTGACAATTGCAGATCTTCTTCCATCCTTCCCCTTGCACATCGTGGATTTATATGCCTGGCCCCTGGGTATGCATCTCCCGCTTCCCCGCATGGAAGGGAATGGCATTAACCAGAACGGCAATATTCCGTGTCCATCTACAACTACTACGGCATAAACTTTCCCGAACTGCAGAAGCGGAACAATAAACATGTGTTAAACTGTGCATCGCGTGGTTTGTATCCCTGGCAGATGTTGGATATGACATCAATCCTGGAGAAACATCGGAGATATTGTGGGATATTCCCCGCATTTTCATCGGAATCCTATCCCCGGGGCCTGAATCGCACGCTTATACCGGCCTTGGCCAGAAATTAACTTCGGTGAGTGATATTGACCGAATGTTATCGAATAGTGTTGGGAAACTTGGGATATGGTACCACATTCCTCTTTCTGGTTCTTCCACGCCGTGGCTTAATGGCTTAAAGCGTCAACGGTTTACAGTTAGGCGCGGAGTCAATGGATTGCTCTTTTTGCAAAGTTCATCGCAATCAATGACCAGGCTGGTTGCCCTTTCCCTGTCCTTTGTGGAGCCCCTTGGCACGTTCAATCCATATCTTCGCTGCGGCCTCAACTCCTCCTTCTCGAGCACACTCGCGCTGGACAACCGCCATGACCCTTTCTAGAATCTGCTCGGCAGCAGCGCCACCATCAGTGTCGTGAGCACTTGTGGCTACCTGCGAGGCCTGTGCGGAATGGACCCTCGTGGACCACTCCTGTATCCGTCTCCGGCCGCCAATCACGCCCATATTCCTTGTGCTGGGGATGCGTAACAGCGTCTTTTCCACTTCGTATCCGATCTCTCCGGCAACGCTCATTGTCTTGGCCGTAAGAGAGCCGTACATGGAATTGACCAACCCGGCATCGGTGCGCTCCTGCTGTTTAGCAGCCCGGAGCGCTTTCAAGTCCCCGGCTGCCGGTTGGGGATTCTGTTCCACATCTTCTTCTGATCGGTCAACTGAACCCTTTTTGTTGGGCTTGGGCGGCGGGTAGCGATATCTGGCTCCGGAGAGCGAGTGCGAGCAGCAAGGTATGGAGATGAACGGTAAGGGGGATGCCGGGTTCGACAGGGCAGCCATAAGCGGCGTCCAGACTGTGAGTTCGTCGGCATGATTTGAGATGATGAATGTGTTCTCTGCAAACATGCCAATGTGCGTTTTCACACCAATGTCCATCTCTGAGTCTGTGCACACGTCTGCAAACGGCTTGGGTATATATATTTCCTCCTTGAGTCTCTCCTGGATTGACGACGGGAATGTACTCCAGGTCTTCCGACGACGAGCATCAAATCCCCAGCCCTGGTACCCTTCTGAGAGAAGCACATAGACAAGCAACCCGTTTCCACAAGCGACATCCACAAATCCGGGGAATTTCGGATCGTAGTTCTGGTCTGGGCTTCTCTCGTCGGTGGGTACAACTCCGTACATGCTCCTCCAGAGCTCAATAAGGAACGCCGTGATGGAGAGGTCTTCGAAAACATGCTTGTTCGGTTCAGTCTCCTCCACCCAGTTCTTACATAAGTCCGCCGCGTACTTCAATTTCAGTCGCGCATAGGTGTCTTGCACGAGGTGCCTTGGTATCACGTTATCTTTGTGCGGGTTGTAGTTCCCTCCTTCTGGCTTTTCGTCAAGCCGCGTCTGACGAGCAAGCCGGATCTGAGTACTCAGAAGTGCGAGCAGGGTGCGCTCTAGACGGTTCTGGATTGGTTCGCCCTCGTATGGCAGGAAATGCACCGACATTATCCCTGTCCCTTTCTTCTCTTCGGATGGCTCTGGAGAAGCACTGGGTGTGAAATCATACAGGAAGGCCAATGATCGTAGCAGCGGGTGGTACCACGGCATCTCCTCCTTGGACGAGACATGCGGCACGTAGACGACCAAGAAGCGTTGGCGAGGCCACTCAGCCTTCGATTCGCACTCACTTTGAGAAATATCTGTAGCAGACGTTGGGGGAAGTTCCTCCGCCTCGTAGAAATGACAAGTCTGTTCAAGCGGCCGATCCAGATTCTTATTTCTAGGGATCAGCCTTCTCACAATAGTCCTCTTCAGTTCAAATCCAGGTACACTCCTCGCGGCCAGAGGCTCGACATGTTCTTTCTGCGTAACCTCGTCTGTGCCGCCGCTTTTATCGTCTGTGTGACTTTTCTCCTTCGCATGCGGGGTCCCGAGAACGCCCAGGCTATCATAGAGAATATCCGCACGGAACAAGTGGCTCGAATTCAGATTGGGATTCGCCAACAGGAAAACCGTCATATTCTGAATAACCTCCGGAGTGAAAGCGAGATCGCCCTCTATCAGATCTGGCGAGGTCACCCATCCCTCCTGCAGGGTTTTCAGAACAGGTGATGGCTCTATCGTTTCGGCCAGAGGTCTCCCCGAGAGCTTGGTGACGTCTCTTGGGTTCTTCCTCACGTTCCTTGGCATATTGTAATTGTTGGAGGCCACCAGGCTTTGTCTCCCTCTGTTTTGGTCTGCTTGCTGATCTAGTGGCGATTCAAGAAGCGGCGGAGTATGGTGAAATATTTCTGGGTCTCGGGCGGTTGAGGCAAGCTTACCGCAACGCCTGTCAGGATTCTGATATGTGCAAAGAACACCTTATGATCTCTATGCAAAAAGAATTTGCGATTTGCTCTTGACTACTGCGTCCTCCCTGATCAGATTAGATCTCGCTTATATTGATCCGGTGAGTCATGTGACACTATCCTGCTCTTTGCAGCGCCAGCCCTAATGGGCGTTTAGCGCTTGTATCAAGAGTCATAGAGGGTGGAAACTATTGAGTCTCAATTTCTCTTGGCTGCACCATATCCTCGTGAAAGATAGGTCATTGGGAGGGGCAAAAAAGGAAATTGAGACGAAAAAAGAAATCTCCCCGACTGGGAGTCGAACCCAGGTCTCCCGCGCTCGTTCTCTAGGAGTGACAAGCGGAAATCATGACCGTTAGACCATCGAGGACTTCTTGCTGCCAAATCAGTATTTATAATTATATCTTGCAAGACACTCTCAAACCGACATGAGTGCTTCAACACAGTATCTTTCCACATGTCGGCTGTCCATGTCAGCCCCCGAGTATCACGTGATTTTCTTTGTTTACCAGCGAGCAACACAACAAACTACCACGGTACCTCTATGGATTCCAGTTTACCACTCAACTACGTCTGTTGTAACTTGTGCAACGAACTCGTGTGAGTCGTGTCCATGGCGGACCGGACTTCCCGCAAGCGTAGGCTGCGTGGCGCGGCGCAGTCTACGAAGAAAGGTAAGAAAGCGAAGAAAGCGAGAAAGAATGCGAAACAGACCTCGAAACAGACTTCAGGTGCTTGATCAGACCAGGACATCGAGGAACTGGTTTCCAATGAGGCCAGAGAAGCGCAGGTCGATATGACTTGGGAGGAGGATGAGAGCGCCGACGGTTTCGACCAACACAATGCGAGAGATGAAGAGCTGTGGGAAGAAGAAGTTGAACGTGTTGCAAAGACCTCTGAAGAGACGGCAAAAAGGACGAACGGTAACTGGAAGGTCGTTGAAGAGCGTTGGGGCCAGGACATCGCCAAACGTGTAACTCGACTCGGAACCGGACATCACTTCTCACGGGCTTTGGTCAAACTCATCAAAAAGTTAAAGTGGCTTCCAGCTGAGACTGCGATACGAAGAGCGAATAGGTATGCCTTCGAACGAATCACCAACATCAAGCAAGGCTCGCGAGGGGGTGTGCACACCATACCAAAGGACTTCAAGGCTGCTATCGATAAACCTGCTAAAGACACCAAACTCACGGAAGAAGAACTTGCCGGAATCGGAGCCAAACTGGATTCATATGGCTTGAGCTCCACTACTGCAGGATCTAACTGGTCTGGAGGCGTTAGGCGGGTTTGACGAACCGTTGCTGCCGAACTACATCGAACCGCAGGGGGACCGACGACATACCGCCGCGCACCAGCTCCTGCAGCTGCAGTGCGGAAAGTTTGTTCGTACCTTCTTTGCCGAACTGCGGGAGCTGCTGAATATCATCAACGCCGACCCGGACATGGAATGGTTCTGGTCAGGATGGCGGTTGAAAAACTGCGGCCCGAGCTGCGTGCGGAGGTCCAGCGTACCCCCGGCTATGACGAGTCGCTGGAGCAACTGGAAGAGCTCGCGGCTCAGCCCGAGCAGATCCGTCAGCAGGAAGGGCAAGAGCAGCCACAAGTCTTGGACGACGAAGAACCTGAAGAAGTCCTGAATGAACCGACGGTAAGAAAGGCGTCTCCTTCGGCATCTGTTTCAATATCTCCACCGGCTTCTCCTACGACTTCCAATCCTCCATCAACTACTCCTGCGACATCCAATTCTACCCCATGTAATTCGCCTACTTCGCAGTCGACATCACAGGCTCCGGGCCAATCAGGGCCCTTAGGACCCTTACCTAGTCCCTGCCGCCCATGTTTTGATCGCTGGATTAGCGTCAATCCAAGCCACCCTCTATATGATCTGCCTGATTGCGTCTTCTCCAGTAAACGTGACCGGTGTTGTGACAAGTGTGCTGAGGCCCATGTGATTTGTACTCCGGTAATGCTTCTCTTCCTTTTATCATATTGACCCCGACTAATTGACTTTTAGCTATCGGATGCTGTATTACAGGATCTTCCAGGGCTTCTTCATCGGAAGTCTCGCATAGAGCGGGAATACCGTCGGTTTTTCAAGAAGCTGCGTTATGTTGCCAATTCTGAGTATGGGCATGATTAATGTATATATATATATTTCTCTTCTCTCTGCGTGGCCGGCTTCATCATACCAGCCTGACTGATGTTGCTTACTCGATGCACCCCTGCTACCTCGTCATCTGCCGTCCACAGTAATACATGCGGCCAATCTGCCGCCGTATCGAAGACATCTCTTAGCATCGTGAAGCTAAGAGTACCCCCTCAACAGCAAACTTCATGCGGAAAATGAGTAGGCTATAACCTATAGCACGGCTGCTTCTAGCACATACGACCACAGGGTGTGGAAAACAGGGCTTCCCGTCCGCTCAGCCGTACTTAAGCCACATGTAGAACGTGGTCAATCCCCAGAAAGCCCTTTTGCCTCTAAAGCAGCGGCGTGATGCTTTTAGTATGAGTGCTGGTGATATGGGTGAGGACCCCATCACCCCTGGTGATGATGGCTCACCGGTGGTGATGAGGGCTCCAGGGGGGTGACGAAGGCCACCTCAGCAGCTGACCGCAGAAGAAAACTGTGATTCAGCTGCTTTTAATGGCTCTGCGCCCTGCAGGTTGAAGAGATGAACTTGATTGTCACTGAATCTATACAAAGTATCAATCCTCTCAGCTTCCACCTCTTTGATCGCACGTGACATCATATGACCATGGCTTCCGAAGATGCCAAGTTACAAAAGCTACTAGAGGAGCACCAGAGACTTGCGGAGTCACGTGGGTTTACTCTGGAATACCAAAATGAACAAGAAAAGAAAGAGAATGTTATAAGTTTCCCAAGGCTAGCACCAGCAACTTGTGAAAAGTATGATAAAGCAGCACTCCACTGGGCTTTGTAAGTATTCTCTCCTATTAAGTCTGAGGAGGTAACTGATAACTGTTCTTTAGATGGAGACTTTCTCGCAAGGAGAGTAGAACAAAAAACTTCTCTAAGGACGAACCAGATCCCTCTCCGCAAATTCTAAAGCTTTTTGTGGAGTTTTACGTTGCTACTCGACGAAAGACTGTAACGCAGAAGACAGCATGTCATGTTTTTACCAGCTTCACCTCAAGATGGGAGCGTGAGACGTCCAGGAGTTTCCCTATGGAAGTTAAGAAAGATGTTCTTAACGTATGTGAATTAAGCATACCTGTTGTCACAGTTAACGCTAATATCGTTCTGCTTAGTTCATACGAAATGACCTAACTAGCAAGTATGCCCTTCCAACGGAACCAAGGGCACGCTTCCTTGTTACAGCCAAGGATATTGAATACCTGCTTCGCCATTTATTCGGGGACGATACACATGACTATGTGCATGAACGCGCGCGAGTTCAAACTGGAAGTGCGCTTGCTCTCTTTGCAGGTTCAGGGTCCAGAGCTGGTGCAATTGTAGAATCAAGTTCTTATCGAAATACAAACGAGTGCCTCTACTACAAGGTCAGTCCCCGTGGTGTCTGCTCAAAAGTTCTGTTCTCTAACTCTTATGCAAAGCATCTCTCATTCCATATAAAATGGAGCAATCAGACTGGGACAGTGAAGCGATGGGTGACGATCGATCCTAAATTCCTTAAAGGATGGCGCTACCGGGATGATGGAACCTTGTAGGCTGTTTCCCTCCTTTCATTCCCTACACCACCCTGCTCCCAAAACAACCACTTTCTTTGCTGAGGCTTACCGTGCTACTAGGCCTAAAACTTGGTTCAGAGAGCATCCAATCCTTGGAATGAATTTCGTCTTTTGGGTCATCGTCCACGGTATTGCTGATCGTGCATTCAAGGGCATATGCTCTGTCGAGGAGTTACTCTCAAAAAGACCTCCAAAGGGAAGAGAATCATGGACTCTGCAGTGGACTGAGACCGCTATGGAGCTCCCTTTTTTCCGAATGGTCACTCCAAACGGAACAAGAATGGACAAAGGAGTGACATTCTCCTCGTTAAGACACCATTTCACAAGTCTAGCTCAAAGAGATGGTTTTAAGGACCCACTACGCGTCCACGGAATCAGAGCAGAGATGGCAAATAGGGTAGACCGTAAGCTGGCACCGCCTAATATATTACTTCCTCTTTCCCTTCTGATTCCCCGCTCTTTGCATTGATGTCTTTCCGGTGCTGATTGATTATATAGCCAAAGCCTCGGAAGCTACGCGTAGCCAAGCACTTGACCATCAAGACCATAACACATTCCTCAAATATCAGGCCCCGCTCAAGGCATTGGATATGCAAGCTTTGATGTATGGCATGGAACCAGACTTTGAGTGTCGAGATACGGAACAGAGCATGGCGCATCATCGTGACCCGAATGTCCCTCTTCGCCTTGATGCTGCGACTCTATTTGAGTTTGAACATGACGAGGAAATCGTTGGCCTAAATGCAAGGATCGCCGACCTTTCGCGAAGGATTGCAGGCCAGCCTAGCATTCACAAATCACTGGCGGAAGAACGATCCAGGCTATACACGCAGAAAGCAAAGAGGCTTCGGGCGAAACGATCTGAGTATATTTCACATTGGTGGAATGAATGCTATGAAGAATACATCTCTGGAAAGGAATTCACTGAACGTGATACGACAAACCTATTCGAGATTTATGCCAAATATATCCCGACTAGAACTCGCTTACGCGAAAATCTGTTTAAAGAGGCGCTTATTGACAGTGAGGTAGGAAGACAATGCCTGCAGGACATGATCAGTCTCTGTACATCAACTGAGAGAGTTGCATACTATCCTGGGTTGACCCCTGTTGATGGGCAATGTCCGATCTGCCAAAAACCCATAGAAAGGTTTGTACCCGCTTTGCTTTAAAAACTATATAGACTGACAAGTTACTAGTGTCGCCCGGCAACTGCAAGATCGTGCAAAGCATATTCTACAATGCCAAAGAAAGGCATTAAATGCTGCTCCTTATCAACAGTGCTATAAGAATGGCAAGAGAGCTCACCGCCGCGTCCAACGAAACTTCGTCCAGTTCTGCTATTTATGCGCACAGCTGTCATACAGCGAAGAAGACTGGAATCAGCACTGTAGTACTCATTTAGCCAATCTGAAACCCCGGTGTGGGCTGCTGACATTCCGCTACACACTAGTAGCTCCTGGATTCTGCCCCTTCTGTCTAGGGGACAGCAACAAGAGACCGGATGAGCGTTTCCAGCAATGGCTGAACAAGTCCACGCTCTTGAATCACATTGATGGGCATCTCTCCCTGCTACCGTCGGGAAACCCAGTTACTTGCCCTCATCCCTGCTGCTCTGGGAAGGAGTATGGCAGCATCCTGGATTTTCGGCGTCACCTCTTTGATGTGCACTCCATTGAGGAACCTCGTTCTAATTGCGTGACAAGGAAAAGGCATTGGAGTTTGGAACCTACAGAGTCAAAGTCTGTCCCGGAGGAGCAGATGGTTGAAGAAGGGAAAAGAAGAAAAATATTCTAAGTCCTATTGTTTATCTTGAAAGGTCAAGTTACTATATCTTGAATGAATCTTGCAAAATCCTGCTTTTACTACTCAATGCTCATAGCTGGTCTGATGCCAATCACACACTAAGCAGTAGTTCCTCCCTCACAGTCATATGGATCCCAACAACAGGAGTCCGCTGAAAATTTGCCGCCCACATTAATGGGGTGATTCCCTTGTTATCCCTGTCGTCAGCAATAGCTTAACCACCTCGGGATACCCTTGCAGAGCTGCCACTCTCAGCGGAGTGCTATGTTGTCTATCAGGGGCATCTGGATTGCCTCTCTCAATCGCTGATATTTGAATTGGAACAGGGGGCGCTTCGACTCCCTCTTATGTACTTGCCTCCCTTGGGTCGATGCCGTCCATACAGGGCCGCCTCACTGAAAGTTTCATACATCAACAGACTCAAAAAAACCGAAGTACTGGAGTCTAAAGCGTCCGGACATCGGGACGGTTTGGACAGGAAAATGTTTAAGCGAGTTCAGACCTCTAAGTGTTTAGATATTAAATTTCCGGACACTATGGGAGTTCGGACAAAGAATGTTCAAACAGCAACAAAGGCCAGACACCCGAAGGGTTTAGACACTAGAGTATGGCGAGCAGGAGGACTTCGGAGATTTAACCATCCAGACGCCGAGGAATGAATGTCCTTTTGATTACTCAAATATCTAGATACATCATTTCCAGCACACATCCTGCGAACTAACTTTCAAACCAATGATGTTTTTCTACTCCTCAGCGTCCTGATGTTGAAATTGACGACGCATAACCTTGACGGACCTGACATCCTGACCATTATCTTCCTCATTACGCGAACGCTCCTGCGCGCTATCAACTTCGACCTCTAACAGAAGCAATCAGAGCGTCGGTCTGTCTCTGGAGTAGCTTATCCAATAATTCGTTAAGTTGAACTCCATCTGTAGAGAGCTTCTCGATATAGCCAAGCTCAGCATACCACCAGATTACACCCCATCTGTAGGTGGTCAGAACAGGAACAATGATTGTGAGGTCATCACTTACACCCACTCTATGCAGCGGCAGAATTCCTGTCGCTGCATAATATGATCTGGAAGCCATATATCTTCTTTCAGTTGATCAATTGATGGGCAACCATTTCTGATGTGATACTCAATGGTGTCCAAGGCTTCTGAATGGTGATGCGATGTATAACGGAGCGTATTTCCGGAAAGATTTGCACTGATACATTCGCTCAACTCGCTGAAGGTAATGATCCAATGCGCTTGGCAATCAGCAGTTTGGATGAGCTGCGCCTTGATCGTGCGTATGGCCATACTATCCATTGCGAAATTTGTCCACGGTCGGTCTCGAAAAATTGTTCAGTAGCCGTGAGACTGTGAGGTATACCGGCCTCAACCAGTAGCAGCTCACTGCAACAAGGACGAAAATAAACCCAGCAGTGTATAGATGCGACGCAAGGTACGTGAGAATCTCTAACATCACAGATGCACTGAATTTCTACGCTCTGAACGTATCCGCTGATTTAGCTGTCAGGGAGCACATGTCAAGGAATAGGTTTTATTACTTACTTGAATATGACCTTATTTAGCAATTTTCCACAGGTAGAGGAGGTGTCGGATTATATGAGAATAGTTGGTCGATAGCCCCGTTCAGGCTGGATGCTCTTCTGTTCTCCGGGAGCGTAGGCGACGGATATTCCAGATTGATATCCTCGCCCCAATGAAAAACAAGGGAATCGGGGCGGGCTATCTGGCCTTGTAGCTTTCGAGGAATATTCTTAAGCCAGTAAGTGAAACTGTCAAAGCGAGATCTCCAGCAACAACACATGGAGTCGAATAGCAAGTTGCGGGCCACGAGGCGGTAGTTTAATCCATCACGGCCGTATAGGGGCGTATGGGCCATTATTTATCGCCTGCCATGATATACACATTTTGATGCCCTCCTGGACACCTCCTGCACAAAGAGAAAAGAGAAGCGAAAGCACTAGGAAAGCATCCTCGAATAAGCTGCTCTTACGCCGCAGCCAGTCCAATGCTAAGATTCTCTCGCCACCCCTGGGAGATAGGAAAGTCGCGCCATACATAGATTCATCGAACAACATCAGGGCGTGGTCCATTTCCTTGCTAGTGAGCGGCCATCTCTCGAAGACCTCCGAGGAAATCTTTGATGAGTGGACGTGTTGTGGGGACGTAAAGCTGGTTCTTGTCTTCTAGCTCAATGCTACTCTGAACAATACGACGACATACGCTGCTGTACCTCCATACTTCGGAAGACATGAAAATAGTTTTCTTGTGCACTGTTAGTAATTCCATACAGTGAGGAATGGAAAAAGACAAGGGACTTTGGACAATCATACCCATAAGAATTTGAAAGAAATCATAACTTAAGCTACTAAGCTAGCTGTTGTCGAATCATGGAGGAAAAAGTGACGGTAAGCTTTTTCAGTGCGATTGGTTCCACACAACTGCAATAGAGTTCTCAGTGCAAAGCAGCTCTGTACTCTCCATGGAGGCAAATGCACAGGGCCCGTATTAGTTCCTACATGAGTGGGCATCAGGTCGCGGCGACCTAGATTGCAGGGAGCAGCAGGGATCAGGTTGAAGGGAGTTGTTAAGAAATGGGGTTTATCCCTGCAATCTTGCTCGCCCGTAATGTTTAACACACAGACGTTTTCCCAACCTCGAACAGCCGGAAGTCAAAGTCTTGCACAAATGTGATCTTGATCTCTTGCCTTCAAGTGTTCATACGAAGATCGGAGATGCGTGACACTAGAGCTACTCAAGGCCCTTTGTTGCCGGATCCCTTGGTGATTCCCTTAGGCCTATCTTCGCAAAAATTCCATTGTTCAAGGAAAAGCACCAATACAGTCGCGCATATACACACAGATAACAAAAAGAAAAAGGAAGGAAAGAAAGAACGAGAGAAGCAAGGACATCTCAATTACATCCTCAGTTGGTTTTTATATGTGTTGAACGTCGTCCTCTGGGACACATGATGTGCTTATGATCAATCAATATGGACAGAGGAATCCTTTACAGGGAAGCAGAAGGCGATGATCTCTTCTAAGGTACTGAGCTAGAAACAAAATATGTTTGCTTTAGCATTGAGAGTTAGCGACAGCATTATTGGTCAACCTCCTCAAGAAAAACCTAGGACCGTTTGAAAGTCCCTGCCATTGACAAGATTTCAAAAAGCTCAGCGATTGGACCTGGAATAGTCAATGGTTCGTAGTGTAGAGACACGGTCATCATCCCTTCCCTGATGACTTTGTCACCATCATAGATTGGTGGTAGGAAATCTTCAAGTATTCCCGACTTAATATTTCCGGAGACCCAGACACGTACTCGTTTTTGTAAATGTATGGCGATGCGTGCGAGTTGACCATCTAGGGTTTCCTGGTATTCCTCATCGTCAAGGAGGGCTTCAAGTACTTGTCGGATTTGCGTGCCAATCTCTCCTTCCAGCGTCTCTGTTCGAGACATCCTCATCAACACGATATAGAATTGACCGTACGAGAGTTTCTTCCAACAATCTGGAAAAAGGCGCCGGGCTTCGTTTTGGACAGCTGGATGTTCTGGAAACAACGCCGTAGGTTGGAACTTCTTTGAATAACCTTTTGGTAGAAAATGTGTCTAGTCTCTCATTAGCCAGTGTGCTATTTTACTGTCTTGCTTACTTACTGATTGGGTAGTCCTCCGCAAGGTAAAGATATCCAGATTGAGAAAGCTCAGACTCAATACTTGCAATGGGAGGAGTCTGAGAAAGACCAGACTCAATAATTGCAATGGAAGAAGCCTGAGAAGGCTCAGATTCAATACTTGCAATGGAAGGAGTCGCCATTGGAAACTGTTCAAGCTCCAAGGAACTATAATTTGCCTCGTCTCTGGAAGCTGTGCGTTGTTGCAGATAAACACTGTTCACACACTGCTCGTCCTTAAGGAAAGTGAGGTGGGCATGGATCTAAGTTAAATAAACACCATTGTGTATTTGGCACCTTAGAATGATAGTTTATTTTCTCTATTTCCTTTGCTTTTCTTCCTCTCACTCCTTTTCTGACACTTGGTTTTTTCTACAAAATTTTTAATGCCTGACCGGGTGGCTGTGGCGCTTTCTTCCAACAACCACAATTACTGCATTAGTCTAAGGACGCTATCCGGAGGCTTAGTAGGCTGAATTAATCCCTCAGTCGCTACTACACCCTCACTTAGCTTTCATGACAAGGTTACCGCCCGGGCCGGGGGGTGTTGGTGGTGGGGGGAAGGGTGGAGCAAACGCTACGTCCAGGTACGTTCTGAACAAGGGAACAGTGCCCTAACTAAGTATAGCTACTTCAAGAGCTTCAGGGAGAAGTAGCTGATTGGATCGGCTAAGATGGTAAGATAGTTGTAATGAAGTTCATTGCACCTAACATTAAATAGACTTTTTGCATTACATTTCTTATTTTTCTTTATCCTACTGTGGTCCCATAGTGTGATGCAATGGTTGGCATTTGTTAAATATATAACCTACATTTTATGCAGCCTTAGAAACTGGCAGAGATCGTCTTTTTACTTTTCCCAAACAAAGACTTTAAGTTCTATGGCACGAGGCTATGTCAGTAAAGGTAGGCCCAATAGAATAAATAAATCTTGCTGGTCATCTTAGCGATTTATGGCAAGGGTCATGAAAGAGAAAGTAGTCTTCTTGTTATTTTGCTCCCAATTCTAAGAGGTCCTTAGTCTATTTACTTGAATCACCCCTGCTCGTCAACTAGCATACAGGTACCACAAGATTTATGTCCACAATTAAAACAACTCGCGTTGTAAAACTCACACTGTTGGTCACATTCACAACAGTGCCCCCTTGATTTCCATTTTTTCCACCCTTGTTTGTCATTCCGAGCCTTTCGTATGACTTCAAGAAGATTTTTGGCTGTTTGTCCCTCACCAGTGCTTAGATCCTGAGGGTTTAAATCTGGTTCGATTATGCTTTCACCACCGCATGTTGCCCCATCCAGCTCCGTGGGTTTAGGACACTTTATTATGAGGCCATGGATATCTTCGCCGCTTTTCCGTTTCTTTACAGATTGGTGTACATCTAGAGAGTCAACTTGTGTGGGCGGTGACTGTGTCTCGGACCGAGGTTTCATTGTGGGCTTTTCTGTATTGATGTTAAGCTTCAAATACATAGAATGGAAAGGAAAGTGCATATGCCTACCCATTTTAGCTGTACAGGGTCTCTATTCAGGTTTGGCTTGCTTTCTCGAACTCTTAACCAGTGCTAGCAAGTAATAGGCGCATAAGACAATAAAGATAAATGGGAACCACATCAGATAGAGAAAGGAGACTATGTAGAGAGCCTCTTCGAACCACATTGCTAGCCAGTTATGTGCTTCGTGATCCACTATCATGCTCCTATATATGCCTCTCAGTGATGTAGGACACAGGACTGTGCTATATATAAATTTTAATCATCAATGCTAGTGCCTTGGAGTGTAAAATAAGAAGTACAAGACTAAAAGAAATGAGTTTTAGTGAAAGAAGTTGACTCTTCTAGTCATGTCCAATAGTCTCTTCGCAGACCTGTCCCAAAGCTTTCCGAATATACTTCAGCTGAGACAACTACGTCCATGTCAAGTCACTTTTCGAAGAACACGCCTGCGCATCAGAAACAATAAGCCACTCCTTTTTGATAATGTTGTAACGACTCTTGAGTTTGTCCCACTTCTCTTTTGGTATACGGTCCAAAACAGCGTCGAGTTTGATTCGAAGTAACTCCCGGTCATCAGGAGTCAAATTATGTGCGCGAATCACTTGTGGACAGGATATGAGATGGATCGTGTCGGGGAGGCGCTGGAGGCGAGCTGTAAACACCATATGATACTGGCCCCCTATGTTTGCAATGCCCCAGTAGTCTCTGAAGAAAGATATTCCAAACTTCATCTCGGCTGCGACAACGTCTTGAATTGGTTGTCTTACGTGTAGATCTGCTAAGCTGGGGTTGAATGGCGCGGTATCTTCCGTCTTTCTAGAGTTTGATTGTATCATCGGCGGGACGTTGTGGTATTTTGAAATAATCACTTTGGTAGCCTGGAGAGCTGGCGATTGTGCGCCACCTGATGCGGACGAGGAGGCTTTCCACGATTCAAGCAGGCTTGTGAAGCAGAACATGTTTGACCAGGCAAAGGTTACTTGAGAAGAGAGCATGCTGAAAGGATGAACTGGTCTGTGCTAGATTGCAGTGAGCACTCCAGATAAGGCTGGGACATATAGACAAAGCCATGGTCCTTGATGCGTTGATAATGAGATTGGAATTACGGATTTTGGTAGTGAAGGTGAAGCGCAGATCCAGGGTAGGATCTTGGACGTCCCACGCTTGAATCGTTTCGAAGTGGCTAGAATAGGCAACTAGCTCGAGCAACATCATCTTGCGCGGCGCCTGAACTACTCAATTCCTAAAGTGGTGTTCTGGGTGCACACTACTAATTGCAGTCTTGGGAAAAGTCAAACTTCATAGCCAAGCTCCTTATAGCTAGCTGAAGCAATATGCCACACTTTCCAAACAGACTTCCACTCCTTCTCAAGCTTATCCCAGGCTGATTGCCCAGTCGCTCTCTCCGTATATGGGTTGGACAATTATGAGGGAGTGCGCAGCCCAAGATTAGGAATGAGTCCCCGGGTGGCCATGAGCACTCGTCGATCAGCCTGCTCAAGACTAGGACCGACGATGCAGTCAAAGGTCTAGCCTTTGAGCCTCCGCTAAGATCCCCTGACGTTCATTTTGTGCATACACATCGTACTAGGCATTACAGCAGATTAACGCATCTATGGACTCGTCGTTGATAGCAGACACTAGGGGAATATAGCCAGGATTTGCCGCTAGCTGGACCAGTTTCCGTTCTCTACATCTTCATGAACATGAAGCAGATGTCTTTGCCAGGTTGGACTAGACCAATGGATTACGGTTTCTGCAGTTACCATTATTAAACTCCATGAACTGTATTCCTAATATCGATGTGATCTATTGGTGGACAGAGCAGAGTCCAGGTCAATCAGCTTGATGTGATCTTCACCAACTATGTAGAGCGCTTTAACTTACTAACTCCTTCGAGGAAGCATCTAGCCGACGAAACCAGTTGCGGTTATCAGTGGCTTTATCCATCTTAGGTGGCTGACGAATCGCTATTGCTATCTCTTCCGTCTGCAGGGCACTAACAAAGTAGTTGTTTACCAAAAGAGGTGTACCGCTGATTTGGAAGGATCAGCTGATGAGTTGGAAAAAGGGACCCAACCTGCAGCAACTGGTGGGTAATTGAAGTTTTGATCACACCCACCAACAAATGGCCCGATTGCAGGGATGGTCAATGTGTGCCCGGGCACACATTGACCATCCCTGTTCCGCTCTTCTGCCTGGTGGTCAATATCTGCCAGGGTAGACATTGACCACTCAAGCAGTTACGCTCGACGGCCATAATCCCTGTTTTCCTCTTCTGACCCCTCTTTTGTAAGCGTGACCGCCAGTCAACAACGACTATTACAGCAATTGCAGTTCCTCCTTGGCTCCGTTTTACTCCTTTGACTCCCCATCTTCGATGACAATGACCGGCGAGAAAGCGTCTATAGTCAGTTTAAAGCAGGCCATCTCCTCCAAGATTTTAGAGCTGGAGTGCCTTACTCGCGCTGCGGGAGATGCTGTGAGTTCTCCTGACCCTTAGCTCTTTACTCCGCTGATCATTTCCCGATATAGGTAGTTAGTGATCATTTAAAGCACATTTCGCAATCAGAAGACCAGCTTTTATCTCTTCACCGGGCCCTTGTCAAAAAGCTCAGGAGACCATCTAAGGCTGATGCCCTAATTTCCGAGAGACAAGCCTGGTTTTCAAACTTCATTTCTCACAATAAATCGAAACTTTCTAGCAATCAAGTTCAAGCCCTCGCGTCCATCACAAAGCATTGGGCTCTGAGTTCTGGTGATATTAGATGCCTCAAGGTTTGCGCAGAATTGTGGGCTAGATGCCCTTATTTGTTTTGCGATGGAGGAACGCCAGACAAAGATGTTATTCGACGATGCTACAATGACTTAGAACGTATTGAGGATCTTGACTCCACAAGGCGCAAGGTGTTGCTTGTGACGTTATCTCGACAGGTTCATACGAGACAGGAGCAGCTTGCTTCTACACAAAAAGGGCGAAAACGTTGCAGGAAATACCAGAGTGATCATGATAGTCGAAGTTCAACTCTTCTTACTTCCGCATTATACGACATCTGTTGTCAGCTATGGGACGACCCAGAGGATTATCGAGATACGAGGAAGGGAAAGCTCTTGCGCTACTCATTGTCTGGATGGAAGTGGGACAGATTGAGCCATGGGGAGCTGATACTTTCGTTGACCCAGATAGCAGCAAAAAGGTTCTTGAACCCGATCCTCCACGCTTCATAGACTAACTGGCTGTAGGTTCGAGCGTCGAAAGTGGAGCCATATCGAAGTCGAAGCATTGAATGCTTACGTGGAAACATTGCCACAATTTGCGATACGAGCCGTTCTGCACAAAGCGTGGGTTGCAATCCTAGAATACTATGAGGGGAAGTGGAGAGACGAGCCCACGCCATCTCTGACAACCGAGCCCAGTCCTCAGGGAATCGAAGAATCTCACGTCAACGCCGGGTCATCGGCGCCGCAAACACCAACGTCGCTGGACGAACATAGACCTTTGGAACCGGCTGCAATTTCTGACAGTCAACCTGTATCTCGCCGTGATGATCGATGTGTACGAGCAGCCAATCAATCATCGGAACTGTTCTTTCCCACCAGCGCCTCCACTGCTACGGATATTGCTCCTTTGTCGATCGACGAGATAATTGCCTCAGCCGAACCCCGGTTTTTCGTTCCCACGGATGCAGGTCACTCT
>JAABUG020124623.1:0-23509 GCA_011319215.2 Scortechinia acanthostroma
AGGGGTTCTACCTGCTCGAGTCGGGGATGCTCCGAGCGGAATATGAGCTGCCTCAAGGCCGGTATTTCGAACTGATCGTCGCGGGACGGCCATGTGGCGAGCTGCCGTTCTTCAGCGAAACCCGGCGGACTGCGACGGTCAAGGCGGAACAGGACTGCGTGACCTGGTGTCTGAATGCCGAAAGATGGCGGCGGTTGAAGGAGGAAGAGCCCGAGATCGCCCAGGAACTGTTGACGGTGAGCTTGAAATTGACGAGTGAGAGAATGGACAGCATCACATCGTAAGTACCATGGCCTTTAACATACCTGCCAACATTAACTAACCGTGTATATGTAGGTATGTCTTGACCATGGCAGCTTGATCACCATACTCTTTGACATATGTGTTATTTGGATGAAGCAATTGGGCGTTGCATAATTGCATCGGCGGTCCTTTGATTGGCTTATTTCATGTATAATGGATTCTGGCTCTGTGGATAATGTGATTTCTGCCAGTAGATGGGGAAGTCTAAGACCATCTTGCCATGCAGAATAGACTGATGCATGGTTGACATGCTGTCATATCTCGTATTCTGATGCAAGATGATGCGATGCATGGCAAGATGCGCATGACTTGAGGGGTAGGTCCGCGTATGTAGTCTCCTGCCACCTAGTCTGATGCTCCATATTTTTGTCCAGTCTAGCACTAGTTACAGATACTTGGATATATGGGCTTACTACTCTTTTATCCCCGGCCCGGCAACTCAGGATAGACAATCAGACTACAGCATAACTATTGCACTATACTCCGTAGACTAGATACTGGGACAACTGACAAATGCTGCTAGGCTAACAGTAACCGGACAAGCAACGATCATCAGATGTGCAGGATCGACATTCGACAGTAGTGGCATGATTGGCCGGTCGCTCAGTAGGAGATTGTGACTCGTGAGTGGTGATAAGAGACAAGAAACAACGGTTTCGAAACGGCCAAGGAGGTAGACAAGATCTTATTTCCTCTCAGTCTCGTGGTCTCAGTCTCACCCTGTAACTCCCTAATATATCGGTATTCAGTGCACTGAGTCTATTGACTCTATTGAGTCTACTCTCGGCGTCACGGACTCACAGCCAAGCGTCCAAGGTAAGCCAAGGGAAAATGCAGGTCATGCTCATGCTAATATAGGGCTGGCCGCTGGCCACAAGTTCACAACCACTGCACAAGCGACCCGATGGGACTTGAATTTGATATGATATGTTGCGAGGCGCGAGTTGAGGAATAGCGGGTTACTCAGTGGGGCTCTTTGGCCTGACACAGAATGCTAGGTATCAATGCTATGGCGGGAAATTGACTAAATTTCCTGTTTCGAGCAGTAGGTCTATATGGGCTAGCAGCTAGGGCTATGAGATTTTCATTTCTGAAGATTTTCTTCCTGAGCCCCCCTTTTTCTGCTGTCTTAATAAAAACCTAAGCGACTCTACCTGAATACCTAATGACACGTTGGGCCCTCATTGGTATCCATGAATTATGACCTCTCATACTTGACTCCACGATTTGACTGTAAGGTACAGTACTATGTCGGAAGATAACATGTGCAATCCATACGTGACAATGGGATGGATCATGGAGGGTCCCAACGTGTTGTGGTTGGTCAATCGCGAAGATCGCGACAGGAGTCACGGGGCTGCAGTCGCGTGGACTATTTTCCATTACTTCTCGCAAGGTAGATAGACAGAGATAAATTGATTGGGAACCCGCAGATAACTAGAATGTTCCAAAATGCGCGGTGCGACGACAGAATACTAGATAGGTGGCGGGTTTCAATTCCAATCACCTCCTTGAATCAGAAATAGTAATGCAGCTTGCAGGTGCGGGTTGGGTAACTTGGGTTCCCTGGCGAAAATGCAGAGCGTTTGAGGTGGATCCCTCAAGGACTGTGTGTCGGTCTGTCAGGGGGTGTTGGTGTTTCGGTTGAGTACTGGCTTGCTGTTTGTCGCAAGGATTTGATAGCTATTGATAATTGAATACGGAGTATCCAGACATGAATGAGTGCTGTTTTGATCTGTTATTCTTTTGCTTATACCCATATATTTCTCTTTATTCCTCTATGCTGGAGATCTGGATAATGCAGAGGTTTGAAGGAGTACTCCGTACTACCTTGAGATAGGGTCTTACAATCCCTAGACCATAAGACGATCTGAAGAAGATCCATGGATCAGAAAGGATCCAGCGGTGGCTGGCGTCCCACAAACAGACGCGCGACGGGCCAGGTGACACCATTGTTGTTGTTGAGTATCGGACTGACGCTCATTGAATTGTCTTGATGCCATCAGCCTCGCTCTTGGGGTCAATTTGTGGCATCAACAATATTAATAGTAAGGTACCTATGGGCATGTACTCGTATGTTTCAGGTCGCAAGTAAAGGATTGTGCATCATCACAATTCGCAGAACACCACTAATGGCACTAAAATCGACGAAAATTAAGTTGGTATCGACCCAAAAATTAGGGACAATTAGTGGGTTAGTTCGGAATGGGTCCGCCACTCCGCCTTAGTCTAGAGCCGTTTAATATCGACCTATCCATCTGCACGACCGGTAGGGTAGCTCCTTGAGGCGACCAGAAGCTATCCACATACGTAGTGGAAGGCGTCCTTAGTAGTTAGTCTGAAGGACTAGCTGTCATAGTGTGCTCCTTAGCATCAAGCCTACACTGTTTTATTCCTCCTTTTTTGACTTTACTAGCAGAGGATCATGGCGCCGAAAAGGAGGTAACAGAGGAACAAGAAAATTCTGTCGCTTTCTCGGATCCTCTAAAGAGGCCAAATTACCTTCAATAATCGCCTTGGGCACCTGCAGCGCATCCAAAACTTACAAAGCTTCCCGAAAGGTTAAACAAACCAGTCACGGGTCCTTGTGTAATCCACCCTTTGGAATAATGAAGCTGTCAATCTTCATCTTTCCGAAGAGACGGTGTTTACCTCCTGAGCTGGGGCTCTGATGGGCCTGCTAAAGTAGTGTATACGAGTATGGAGCCACCCCTATCTGTATATCAGGTATCAACAGCTTCAAAGACAAACAAGAAATTTCTCCCTAAGGAGTGAGGACTGTACCATAGTAACCAAATTAACCAATGAACCAATAGACCATGATTATCATTACCGTGCTTCTTCTGTGGCTAGACCAAGTCAGGCCATAGTGATACTACCGCCCTGCAGCTCCTTGCCCTTCTGGGCTGATGCGCCATCCACCCAGCCATGCATCCACACCCCCCTCCTTTCACCCCCTTCTCCTTCTTTTTCTTTCTTTTTTTCTCTCCTTCCTCTCCCTTCCTCTCTCTCTTTCTTCTCTTCTTCTCCTCCTCATTCCATTCCTGATAACTAAGCTATCACGCTTTTGTTCGTTTCCCACGACCCTTTCTACCCATTTCCTTGTGATACCCGAGCTATTCTTTGCTTTGTGCTGAGAGAGCTCCTGTTTCCTTTCTTTTGAGATACCCCCTTGAGATACCCATCCTCTGCCTTGATACCCGAAGCACTTGTAGCTTCTCTAACGGCTATTTAATCAAATTCCCTACCATAATAACTTTTTAATCAACCATCATCACCATGTCGGAAGTCCAGAAGCCTGTTGAGGAGACCCCCGTGGCCGTCCCTGCCGTTGAGCCTGTCGTCGAAGCTCCTGCTGCCGTTGAGACCGCTGCCACTGAGGCTCCCGCTGTTGAGGCTCCCAAGGAAACCCCCGTTGAGAATGGCGAGGCCGCTGCCGCTCCCGCTGCGGCTGAGACCACCGAAGCAGCTGCCGAGCAGCCCAAGGAGGAGGCCAAGGAGATCACTCCTGCGACTGAAGGTGTTCTTGGACACAAGGGACCCGGTCTGGTGAAGTAAGTGCTACTTGCGAGCGTTAAGACAGTTATAAAAATGGACGGCTGACCTGTTACTTTTCAATAGGGGTCTGCGTTTCTCCAAGCGATTCTTCTACTTCAGCGACGAGGCCGTCGACGCCAAGCACCTGTCCGTCTTCCAGCAGAACGAGAAGCCTGCTGTCGCCAACCCTATCGTCGCCTGGGCTACCCAGACCGGCAAGGGTCTCCTGTTCCTGACCAAGCGCGCTGAGGACAAGGCTACCCCCGCCGGTATCTTCAACTTGGTAAGCAATTTTTATTTATTTATTTATTCATATTACTTTGTGGGTCAGACGCTAATATGCCTTAGGCCGAGATCTCCGACCTCACCAAGGAGGGCTCGAGCGAATTCCACTTCAAGGTTAACGGCCAGAAGCACACTTTCCAGGCCGCTAGCGCTGCTGAGCGTGACAGCTGGTTTGTTGCTCTTGAAGCCAAGGCTGCTGAGGCCAAGGCTGAGAAGGAGACCATCGTTGCCAGCGAGGGCTACAAGGCTGAGCTCGAAAAGCTGAGTAAGTGATGTTCCATCGAGTTGTTGAACACGATCAATTCTAACACTGCTGTAGCCAAGCCTGTTGTTGCTGCCCCCGTTAAGCCCGTTGAGCCTAAGGAGGAGGCCAAGAAGGAGGAGGCTACGCCTGCTGAAGAGGCCAAGGACACCAAGGACACCAAGGAGACCACCGAGGTCAAGGACAAGGCCAAGAGCCGCTCTCAGTCTCGCAAGAGGGCCAGCATCTTCGGCTCCTTCCTCGGCAAGAAGGAGGAGGCTGAGGAGAAGAAGGAAGAGAAGACCGAGGACGCCAAGCCCGTCGAAGCCACCGCTGAGCCTGTCGCCGAGACCTCCGCTACTGCTGAGGGTGCTGAGGGTATGTTTCATCAATATCCAAAACCTGTCACGAAGGGAAAAGCTGACTGTCATCAAGCTGCCGTTGCTGCTCCTGCCGAGGAGACCAAGGAGGAGACCAAGGAGGAGAAGAAGGCCGAGAGCCCCGCTCCCAAGGCCAAGCGTGCCTCTATCTTCGGTAACTTCTTCCAGAAGGTCACCAGCCCTTCCCACGAGAAGTCCGAAAAGGAGGCCGCCGCTCCTGCTGAGCCCTCCGCTGTCTCGAGCACTGCTCCCCAGCTGGACAACCCGGTCGAGGAGGCTGCCGTGAAGCCCATCGAGCCTGAGACCGTGACCGCCGCCGCCGCTGCCACTGAGGCTGAGGCTCCCAAGGAGACTGCTGCTGCTTCTCCCACTGTCGAGACTCCTTCCGGCAAGGACAAGCGCCGCACCTCTTTCTTCGGTAACTTTGGCAAGAAGAAGGGCGACTCTGACAACGAGGGTGCAGAGGGCGAGAAGGCCAAGGGCAACAAGCCCTTCGGTCTTTTCCGCAAGCCCAGCAAGGCCGTGAAGCTCGACAACAAGGAAACCCCTGTGGCTGACAAGGCTGAGGACAAGGCTGAGCCCGCCGCTCAGGAGACTTCCGCCGAGGCGGCTCCCGTCGCGGAAGCTAGCCAGCCCGCTGAGGCCCCCGCCACCGAGGAGGCCACGCCTGCCACCGTCGCTGCTACCTCGACCCCCGTCCAGGCCGCAGCATGAAGTGCTCATTCTCAGAGGCGAGTCGTCGAGTTTGAGAAATGGTGGGATCAACGTTACGCGTCTCCCAACGCCTCTGCATCCTGTTGAATCATTGCCATGACGGAAAACGAAAAAGAAAAAGTACAAGAGAAAACCACGAAAAATATTCCCAAAAAAACATATATGTCGGTCTGGATCCGGTCTGCCATTTTTTGCTGTCTTCGAATCGGTCTATATCGTTTCCGCAGGCACTTCTTGACCAACCTCGTTGCCGACTGGTCTAACGAGGATCTGTGCAAGGAGTGTCAATGATACCCACATGCTGCTTTGGCGGTCATTTCTCAATGCATCGACGACCCAGGTGCATTTCGTTCCTTAATGATATCCAATCGCGCAGGTTTTCCCAAACCGAAGCTTGCGTGTGTTCATGTTTTGCGCCGTGCAACTAGATTGATACCACTTGCTGTCTTGCTTTGATGTTGTTGGTTGATCTACGATCACTAGTTTGATACTTGTTTGTCTTGATACCCGAATGGGAGGGCTGGATTGGGTGGCTTCAACTCAAATCGAGCCCGATTGTTGACTGTTTGCTTGGAGTGTGTACGCCATGTATACTTGCGCACCGCATCATAGTAATAACTAATAGAATCAATAATGCGTTTTTATGAATCGGCACTTGCTAGTAGACCCTGGTCCTGACGAATCTATTGTGAATTGCATGTGAGAAGTAGCATATGGATCCAAGGTACGGAGTACTTGCTCCGAAACATCAGAGAAAAAAAGGTGCACCCTGCATCTGCAAGACTACAAGACTAAGTTTTTTCTCTATGGGGCTCAGTTGTGGGCCAAGGCCCCATGGACGGCGTAGAGAACTATCCATCTTTTCTGCGGCGTGAGGTTCAAACTCAATTGTACTTTCGAATTTCAATGGTCTCGTGAACCGTTCGCCTTGGATATGACATCACTGAAGCAGTGTCTTTATTAATTATTGATTATTAACCTATATGGACTCTACAAGGGCAGGTGACCTCGATAACAGTCAAGCGAACAAATATTGGCGAGGGTCGCCGACTCTACGGCGGTTCCCGGTAGGGAGGATCCGTAGGTTCGTGCAGAGGTGGATTTCCGCGAGGTGCAGACTGCAGAGTGCAGACCCAGAATGTGGACGCGTTTGATCCGAGGGCAGGGTTATTCTAGACTGTTTTGCTTCGCTTAGTGAGGTGAGGATCTGACCCTCCTTGATGACTGGTCGTAGGAACAAGGAATTGTTAGTAGATACATATGGTACTTTCTCATCCCAGAAAGGTGGGATGAGGATATATAAGACGACAGCTGTCCTTTTTCTCCAGACTGTCGAGCCACTTGTCTTTTGGGAACCGTGAGAGAAGTATTTGTGCGAAAAGATTATGGAAACGGACTCAACGGACTGTGCGCGGGCTGATAGAGTTTGGGCTCTCGGAGATAGTAAACCAAGTTCCACGCCCTTTGAAGACACCAATGCCCGAATGGGTAAAATGGGCAATGGCGGGTGAGACCCGTGTAGGCGGGGAGAGAAAAGGGAAAGATCCATTTTCCATGGTCCCCCGTTTCCTGTTTTTCTCAGCTCCTTATTAATCCATTTTCTTGTCCGACGTGGTGATTGGTTCAGCTGCTGCTGGCGGGCTGAGACATGAGGCTCCCAGGCCGCCAGGCATGAGGACTGTTCCGACTCAGCCCCCGTCCCTTGTGACTAGGACTGATTAACGACTTGCATATGCCGTCTGGAGTGTGGAGTAGATGGGTGGATTGGTCCATGGCTAAGATGAAATTGGCTTTATATGACGGACACGAAGCTGCTGGCTTCATCAATGTAATTCTATTGAGACAGCCTAGGGAGGCTGTGATGAGACCGGCTTTGTTAGTGCTGTCGTGGAATTGATGCCTGGATTCTGGGCACGTTGGTTCGCCTTGTTATTGGACAATGGGTCGTGTTGACCGGTACCGAGTACGGAGTAAGGATGGTGTTCCATATTGCGATGATCCGGACCCTCTAGAACATTGCCAGCATCATAGAGGCGTCATTCAAGAACAGTCAATTGTCAATCGTCTATCGTTAATTGTCAATGATGGATTTCAGTGATACTCTTCGTAGAGAGGTACCTCAATTGAGACATCTTTATGCTGCTCGACAGGTACCAAGAAAGTACCAGTACCTGCACAGGAATGCCGCCCTGGGGAGTGCCCGTGGGCCCGGCGGACCAATCATCGGGGCACATGGTCCTATGACTCACACCTGCTGACGGCGTCCAGGAGCGCTATGCCGACACAGTTAGTGCTGGAAGCGGGACACTGTTGCGCCGTAATTGGCTGCCGGAGGAAACGCACGGCGCACACAGACACCCTAAGGCACCCTACGCTAGCCAAAGCCCGGCACACTCAAGTGTTTTAAGAAGTGCCTGATTTCCCGTCGCTGCCTGGCGCTTCCCTTTTCCCTTTTTCTTTCTCTTCTCCATCTTTTCTTACTCTCAATCTTCCATCTTTAACCAAAAAATCTTCACCATACAACCACACAATCATCAAGAATATCAGTATCAGTATCCATTGCAAAATGGCTACCTTTTAAGCTCCTCCCCCGCAACGAGCTCGTCTTTCTCTCGTGAGACAGGCACCATAGATCCTTTACGGTCTTCGTCACTTTCAAACATCTCCTCTCAACTTCCTTCAGAGTCTCCTGTCCCAGGACCTCTGAACTTAAGCATCGCTTCGCGTAGCTCAAGTTCTTCTTTTACCAACATTCTCCCGTTCGACTTCACGTCGTTCACCACGGATAATCAACAGCAAACATGGCTCCCCACGCCCCCGCCCCAGCAGCCTACGGCTCAGAATCTGAATTCGAACTCCAGCAACGACAACAACTGTTCCCCGCAGGAGGACTTTGTGCTCTATCCCGCCCCTCCGTGTCCGCAGCCTCCTCTGAGAGACTCGCGTGCGCCAGTACTTTCGAGTACAGCCCCTAGATCTGTTTCTTACAATCCTCTCCTGGTCCGATCTCAGTACCAGCAGCCCAGACGGCACTCGCTCAGTCTGTATCAGCACCTTCAGCAGCAGAAACTTTCGGGTTCGCCTGTCCAGGTTCCTCGTGTGACCAGGCTTCATTCACAGTCTACCGGGTATCCTCTGTCCTCGTCTCTTCGGTCTAGTCCCTCCAGCCGGACGCACCTTCAGCGTGTCCACGCCGCGTCTGCGCCTTCGAATTCACCAAATCCCAATCGTCCTCCAGTTCCATTGTTTTCAGCCGCCAACGGCAACACTCAATTCAGTCAAAAACAGCTCCAGCAATTACAACAGTTTTATCACCGCCGCATCATGTCGACCCCCAACATCGCTCAAGGTGAGTTGGCTGAAATGCTATTGGTTCCGACTTGTTTGTCTAATTCCGCTCTAGATATGCCTGACTTCTTCGGTCTGCCCTCGAATGACTTCGGGGATGATTTCGAGTTGAGCACTGAACCTACCATGCTTTCTCCCAATCAGATCCCCACCGGCCTCATGGCCGTCAAGGACTCTATGGAAGGTGCCCCTTCGGGCACCATCTCGCCCAAGGACTTGTTCATGGATGCGTCGGCTCCCCCGTCGACCTCCTTCACTGATCTCAGCACTCCTTCCTTTGAGTCTCCCGGTTATTTCAGCCAGGACACCTCCCCCATGTTCGCTACCGATCTGGAGCTGGGTCCTGGTTCTGAGGAATGGGGTCCGCTCTTCCCTGTTCAACATGACTTCTCCACGGCCTTCGACTCCACCGCCTTGGATGTTGCACTCGCTCTCTCCCAGCCTGAGCCCGCAAAGGAGCTCTCTGTTCCTCCTTCTCCTGCGGTACGCAACTCTGCCTCGCCCGCTCCTTCTCCTGCACCGAGCAAGTCGGGTGTTAAGCACTCCACCGTCGCCGGTGTCAATGCTCGTCAACGCAAGCCATTGCCCCCTATCAAGGTTGACACCAGCGACCCTGTCGCATTGAAGCGTGCTCGCAACACCGAGGCTGCTCGTAAGTCTCGTGCTCGCAAGCTCGAGCGCCAGGATGAGATGGAGAAACGCATCCGTGAACTCGAGAAGTCTCTGGAAGAAGCTCAGCAGCGCGAACAGTACTGGAAGGCCCTTGCCCAGAACAGGGGTTGAACGATGATCAATAGCTCATCCTGATGACATGCTGCGTTTGTGATATCTTGTTTTGTTATTTGTTTGCTGTTTCTCTCTACCTTGGCTCCTGAAATTGGACGTGCAGAATGGGATTTGTGGTGGCGGGGGCTTGAGCCCCTCGTCAACCGAATGCCAGAAGTACCAGTCAGTCTCCGCGGGATGGTTACCTGATGATGACGCTTCTGGCAGGATAAAAGTTTTCTTACTTGATGCCTTGAATGGTGGGCAATTGAAACACCATCTTCTTTCTATCTTTCGGGTACTCTTCTTCGCCTGGCTTGATTTCTTAAGGACATCCTAGCCTTCATCTAGGATGCTATTGCCATTGCTACTTCTTCATGTTTCCTCTACTTGATGGTCGGTTCTGATGTCTCCTGTCAAGCAGGATTGACTCGTGGCCAAATAATACTTTTACTTTGCTTTTGCTCTGTCAGTCGCTCTATTCCTTGAATGCGAGTTTTGTCGACGTGACTTTGTCTGTTTCAACATGTCCTGCGTTTTAACCAGAGACTGTCTTTACTAAATTGAATTCAACCATGTCGCTCTCTACTTTATTCCCGGCGTAGCTGTATCTCGCTCGTAAAGCTCTGGTAGCCGTGCTCACATTCATCTCAGTGTGCAAGCATCTTCGCCAACGCTGTGTGAAGGAGTACGAATACCGAAAGTGACTTTACTACTGCAAAAACCTCTTAAGAAAACTACGGAGAGGAATGATATGATGGATCCTGCTCGACTTCGCTCAGACTTGCCTTTTTAACCCGTCATCGACTCAAACCTCTTGATTCTCGGGAACCAGCCATCGCCGCATCATCCGTACCCTGCCATACCACAATGAATACAGTGACCCAGTCTTCCAATCTCGTCTCTCATAAACACGCCCAATCAAATATACAATCCAGCCCGCTCCAGCGGGAGGACTACATATCGGAATGAGTGGCTTGCGATGAAACGATTGGTAGAGAGGGAGAGTCCGCTCTATGTGGTAGATTGCACGACAAGGGGATGACGGGCGATAGAAGGTCAAGAAGGGACAGAAGAGGCGGTCTCGGAAGTATCTGATCAGTGTTTTGTCATCACAGCTGGTCATGTCATGCGCAGGGATTACATGTGGTTGGTGAACGGCGTGCTAGAGGACAGAAAGTGTTGTATTCAGCTCAGTGCATCGGTTCCTTTGGTTCTACCCTTTTCCATCTTTGCTGTCCTGGAGCCGAATTGGATTGCTCGTTTCTTTTCCCGAGCGACGCTTGCCATGCCCAGCTTGAGGGCCAGCAGGCGGAGCGCTTTCTTCTCTGGGTCGATGCCGGTATAATCCACACCGGTGGTTTCTGATGGGTCGGGAACCCCGAAGCCACATTTCTCCCATACGGGGGCTTCGAGCACGTAAGAGACGAAGTCTTCGTCTAAGAACGGGTATCTCGCCTCGCGGCCCCAGTTTGAGAGGATCCGATCATCGCGGCCGAGATTTCGCTTGCCGAGACGACTGACGTCCAGATGGATCTCGTCAATGAGACCTCGAAAACCGTCGCGGGCGAACGCTACTCCGTGTCGCGCGTAGCCTGCAAACAGTTCATCTGCTCCCAGGCCGGAGAGAAGCACTCTCGCTGGGCTGGTGTACTGGGTGGGTTCGGACGAGGAATCCCGACTATTGAGCGCCATGCCTCGCGCACGAGAAGCAAAGTACAGCGCGCACGCGATAGACAGGTCCATCTCTGTGTTGTGAGGCCTCATCAAGCGCTTCACCATATCACGATGTGCGACAGTCTCAGTGTAGGGTATGTCTATCGCAACGAAGCGCCAGTTGCGGTATGGGCAGACTCTTTGAAGTTCCGCGAATGCTGCGCGACCCGTAATGCGATCTGGACAGCTTTCATGGACTGATGATGTTGCTCCTTCCTTTCCGGCAGCTGCCGCAGCGACTCGCGGGTTCTCGAAAGCAACGTTGAGGAGATCAATCGTCTCATTTTTGGGAAGTATGTCGTGGGACAGCCTCGCGAGTAGAGTGCAATCAAGGCCACCAGAGAACAAAACGGCAACTTTCACATCACTAACAGTAGTGAAAGGTGGTTCGGGCACATTTTGGATTCTAAGGTGTAAAGATTGACGAAGTCTTTGCTCAAGCTCTTGGATGGGGCGAGAGTCGATCGTCAAGGAAGGAGGCGTCCCGTTCGGAACAGATTTGTTCATATGTGATATTGGATTTTTCTGTCCTTTCTGTCAGCGATTGTGTTGATCGATGGTAGGATAGGCGTGTATACCAGGCAGCTGGTAGTCGCATCTTTATGCTCCCAATGTAGAGTTTGGATGGCGTCAGTATTGAATTTGACGGCACCTGCTACAAGAGCATTCTGTAGTACGTCTTGTTCAAGGTCAATAAAATGCACCCCATTTGTGTCAACTTCCTCGAAATGTGATGAGGAGGAACTATCGCAGACACTGCAAATTCTCAGATTTCCAGCCTCGTCTAGACCTTGCAACAAGGACCGTCGTCCGAGGCAGTCCCTACTGAAATATAGCCTTGAGTTCACTGCATCATAGAAAACAAAGGAAAAGGGACCTGTGATGTTACTTATGACACCGGCAATTTTCTGGACGGGATCTTCATGATCAACAGCGTCCAAGAACGACTGGAAAACGGACTCAGTATCATTATCTTGGATAGGTTCGCCAGCTATCTTCCAGGCTTCGCCATTCCAGCACAACACCGAATGCGTAGACGAATCCACGAGTGGCTGAGCATAGACATGATCTCCTCTCAATGAAAGCACTGTGGAGATGAAGGTGAGAGTGACAGTCACCCTCGTCTGGCCCGGATGCCTCAAAGACAGTTCCTGTTGTGTCGTATGGACTTGGTAGCTGTCAGGTCCCCGGTTGCGCAGTAGATTGCAAGTCTCCTCATTCGGGAGCACTGGACCATTAGTGCTCAATGAGAAATAAATGCCACACATTGCAGCACAGTGGCTGCAAATCTGGGTCTGGCGATCAGGGGTCAGAAAAAGATAGATTGAAGAAAGTCAACCTCGGCGATATGTCTCCTCGGTGGCCGGACCGGGGCAACGATGATCCACATAGTAGTGGCGGGTGGTGATAACCAGATACTCCAGGTCCAAGCTGCCTAACTTGGGTCCGATCGACGTTGTTTCACGCCCTCTCCTAGCTTGAATAGACATTTGTTGCTTTGATATATCCCATTGTTATTTAGATGATTTTCCCTTGCTGCATTTAAGCTTGACCGCTTTGTGCTGGATGTTGCTCATAATGATCCGTGACCTCTTTTGAATCCTCCTCCTTCCCCACCGAGCTTCTACATTGACCGTTGGCGTGCATGCTTATGTCTGAACAAGCGATTTCCACAACCCCGGCTCCGGATGGACGACCGGATTCTCAGTGGGATATTCATGACGATCAAATAAAATCAAACCAACAGCAAGCGACATCGTCAGGCACCATAACATCGGTGTCGGCGCATAATGACCCCTCAGCAGCACACCAAGATCCACAACAGGACAACCAGTTAGGTGAAATGAAAGAGTTCCCTCCAGATGGACCTCCAATATCTGCGTTTGACCCGCCAAACATGACGTCGGAGAATTTCGCTACAGATTCCTCGAAATCTACATCCGAGCCCCAAAGGACGTTGTCAGCGCGTATGGAAGGATTGTCGGTCTCGACGAATACAACAGAAACCGGCTCGTTACTAGACACCGATGTGCCCCCGCCTCTCCCAGAAAAAGATGAATCCTATCTTAGTACGAAATCCCAGCTTGCACCGCCCCTGCAGACGTCCGTGAATGCAACTTCTGAATTGAGCGAGAAAGAGCTACCGGATGTACCGGGTGACAGAGAAAAGGAAACTAAACAAGACAGTGGCATAGGAGGGGCTCGAGAGGACGACTCTGAGTCTGAGATTCAGAGCATCATGGGTCAGTTCCAGGACCCTGAACGCAGGGGCAGCCAGGAGCAGATGATGTCTCCTCGTTTGGAGCTGGCTGAGCAATTTCTTGGAGGCCAGGGTCATTTTCCGCCGCGTCATTCGAGTCTTTCAAAGTCAGTAGAGGGAGGCGCTCAGACGTCACAGGTGAATGCAGGGACACCACCTTCAGCTATCGAGAAGCCACCTGCTCCTATTTCGAAGAGCGCACATAGCGCTTTTGAAGCTCCAGTACTGACTCGACGATCCTCTACGTCGACAGTTCCTCCACCTCCGCCAGAACCTGAGCCAGATCAACCGTTCGACTTCCATCGTTTTCTGGAACAGCTCAGGCACCGCACTGCAGATCCTGTGGCCAAGTTTCTACGCTCATTCCTTAATGAGTTTGGCAAAAGACAGTGGATGGTACATGAGCAAGTGAAGATTATTAGCGACTTCTTGACCTTCATTACCAATAAGATGGCCCAGTGCGAGGTTTGGCGGGATGTTTCCGACAGCGAATTCGATAACGCGAAAGAGGGTATGGAGAAACTGGTCATGAATCGATTGTATTCTCAGACCTTCTCACCTGCTATACCGGCTCCTCCCTCAATCCCAAGGAGTGCAAGCAGAAGCAGACGAAAAGAAATGGAACGACTTCATGGACCATGGAGACGTGGTCAGCACCAGGAAGATGTCGAACGCGATGATGTATTGGCGCAGAAGATGCGGATTTACAGTTGGGTGAAAGAGCAACATCTTGACATACCGCCTGTGGGCGCTCACGGCCGTCGGTTTTTGAGTCTGGCACAGCAAGGTAGGTCTGGATGTACGTTTATGTTGGGACTGTATCTGACGCCGAATGTAGAGCTTCTGAAGATCAATGGCTACCGTGCACCGCGTGATAAAGTGATTTGCATATTGAATTGTTGCAAAGTTATCTTTGGTGAGTAGCAGAATGAGCAATCCTTGAGCATGTAAGATACAGCGCTGACGCCAATTTCTCTTGCAGGGCTGCTGAAGAATTCAAAACAAGCCGATACATCAGCTGATTCATTTGTTCCGCTTCTAATCTACGTTGTGCTACAAGCTCGCCCCGAGCATCTGGTTTCCAATATCCAGTACATTCTTCGCTTCCGGAATCAAGATAAGTTAGGAGGAGAGGCGGGGTACTACCTATCTTCCCTGGTATGTCAATCAAACATATTCGCGAATAATGTAGAAAACGCGACTGATTCCATAAACAGTCGGGTGCTATCCAATTTATCGAGACCCTGGATCGGACAAGCCTGACAGTGAGTGATGAGGAGTTTGAGCGTAACGTCGAGGCCGCCGTGTCTGCTATTGCCGAGCAGAATCGCGAGTCCGAGTCTTTCGAACCGAAAAGGGCAGAACGTGCTGCGGAAAGCTCTCAAGCTCCATCGCGGGTTTCAACCGATGCACAAAGATCTGCGGCGCGAAGAGAGGCGCCGCAAACGAGTGACGAGGAGAGCGCACCAGTAGCGGGACTATTGCGGACTATTCAGAAACCATTATCGACAATCGGAAGGATGTTTTCGGACGAGCCAGATGCGCCACACGAGCGGCCAATACAGCCTGCCGGCACCCCACAGCCGGGGGCACCACCGCGACTGTCCCCTAACGTATATCAGCCACCCCGTAGTAGTAGTGACGGGCCCCGTAATGCAGCACAGCCGCAGTTGGCCAGGGTACTGGATGCGCAAGATGCTGCTGCACGTCAAGCTAGCGCCGAAGATGCGGAGGCACGAAGAATCCAGCGGGCTGAACACAATAACGTGGTTGAGACGCTGTCGAACATGTTTCCGAACCTCGATCGCGACGTCATTGACGACGTTGTCAAGATGAAAGAAGGAAGGTTGGTTATTCCAAATATCCACTTATAAGGCAGACAAGCATTGGCTGACGCTGTTGCTGCAGGGTTGGTCTGGCGGTCGACGCATGCCTCGCTCTTAGTGCGGAGTAGGAGAATACTACTGGTAGTAGGATATTGCGAATCCTGAATGAATTTTGGGGCTGTCATACTATGGCTTTGATAGCCGTACGTTGCAGCATGTCGCCCTTCTTGTAGCTATTCAGCTCGTCTAGTCCTCTGCATATATTACTCGGGGCAGCTATGACCGCCCGAGCGCCGTCTCTAATGCATGGATCGAACGATACCTTGTGGTCATCTATAAGCTATATCGCAGTAAACCTCTCCAATAGTTATCTGAACCACGTCGTCATATAACTGCATGTTAGATATTATGTTGTCGAGCATATCATGTGATTTGGATACTCGTTAGACGCGCCATGAACACCGGCTCAGCTCTCAAACTAGTGGCGAATCAGAGAGCTCGAGAAGCACCTCGCTTGCCACTAGCGGCATTCGACGTTCCCCACCACAACATATATAAATCTCGCCGACCCCGTTCCCTTTTGGTTTTTTTCCTTCTTTCTTTTCTTCATACTTACCTTGTTTGGGTGGCTGCGATCAAGAAGGCGGTCCACCACGGATTGGTCCCTGCATTGCACAGCGCGGCGGAACAATCCGTTCAACGGCCTTCGGGTCATTGACAGGCGTATTCTTTGGCACTTTCCACCTTGTGGATAACATACTTTCCTTTTCATCAGTTCTTGGGCCAGTGGCTCGAGGGTGGAGAAGAGGTCTTGGTGTGTTTTATGGAGTAATGTAAGGTAGTTTTGGGCTGTGTGCAAGTCGCTTTGTCTTTCGCAGGAGCGAGTGTGGTTTGCCTGTAGACAGTTGGTCTTTGTATATCTAGACAGGGAGTCCTTTGATCATGAACGATGCCAATATTCGACTGCTCATTCCTCTTCGAATGACGCCATACTACCAAGTAGAAATGTAGAATTCTACCCTTGGAGGTGGGAAAATGTCTGCCCTCGCAGCTTGTTTTCCAAGCAACTGCGCCACAGCGTACAGTGGCGTGTGTAGAAGGCCTCAGCCACAGCAACGAACATAGCGGTTTCTGTATGACGTTTTCGCCACAGCTGTCAGTGAGTAAGGTATCCACCACGGAGTACATAAACACATCGTTCTCGGCTATCGAGTCTATCATCACACTTACAGCTACAATCGTCTAAACTACTACATCCTTCCTCCCGCCTGTGACTACGTATCGCGAAGCAAATCTCCAAAATCCAAGATGCCTCACAAGAATCCCCCCTCCAATGACAACAAGGAGGAGCCACCGACCGGAAACCGACCTACTGGCTCCGCCGGCTATGCATCTTTAGAAGCCCTATCCACAAGAGAGGGCAACGACAGCGGTCGAGTCTTTGGAACAGGCACCGGCGGCGTGGTCACACAGCTGGAGCATTCGTCCGCGCTGAATTCGGATGTCCTGCAGAATGAGCCGAGCGAGCGTGCCATGAGCAAGGAGGAGGCGGACAGGATGTACGAGCAGCGTATGGAAGAGGAATATGCGAAGAGGGAGGGTGGTGCTTAGAGCATGAGCTTATGGCGATGCTGATACTGCGGGAGTTAATTAGGCTCTTCTTTTTGTATTTATAGTTCCATGAATCAGAATGCATATTAGAGTCCATTCATATTCACAGTTGCTGTAAATGATCCTCATGGTCTCGGCAGGAGTGGCGTTGTTGTAGCCTCGTAGGTAGCAGCTGGTAGCAGCTGTGAAATACAGCGCAGGAAAAAGGAAAAGCGAAGACAGTCCGTTTCGAACGGACGCAGCCGCGATGCTCCATCGACCTGGCTGAACTCGTACCTCCAAATGAGGTCTGGAAGTGTACAAAAAAAAACTGGTAGCTTCTCTTTGATTGAGCGTGTCATCCTTAGTGCAGGGGCCATGCTAATCTTCTCTGTATCGTTTCAAATTGACCAAATGCCCGAAGGCACTTGGATAGACATTAGAATGATTTATATGCCTTTCTGAGGAGGGCTCCTGGCAGTATGATTGGTCGGTAAGCAGGAGTGGGAGGAACACCAAAACTCTTGGAGAGGGCAAAGGCTAAAGCAACCGTCATAAGCAAAAATAAGCTGAACTCTGGTAATAATAATAAGAAGAAGAAGAATAATAATGAGCCAAGTGCTCCTGCAAAAGTGGCAGTACTACCCTTGATCTGAGGCTCTGATGACTTGAGAGGCTGAGAGCCATGTTTGGAAGCAATATGAAGAGGATCCTCCATGCCACGAAAAAGAAACGAAGGCAGCGAAAGGAGAAAGGCAGGCGGACGTCCATTGATCCACCAGATCTTGTCCGTATTCTCCCCCAGATGTGACTTGTGAGTGGCGACAACTCACGAATAGTGTGACTGAGCACCCTATCAAAGTCTCAAAGAGCTGAAGGGTCTTCAGCTGTACCAAAGTTGAGAGTCTAGTTTGATTGAGGTTAAACTTTGCTTAAATAGCGCCTCGTATTCTTCTTTTCCCTTGCGATGTGATTAGCGCGGGACGTCCTGCCAAGCAAAACATCGTATCTAAGGGTCAGATCAAATTGTCCCAAGTTCCCGTCTATACGAGCCTCTCGCCCTCAATATCCATTTTGGGCTCTGATCGTCCAATTGAAGTATTTCTTTGAGGATTCCTGTCCGTTCATTTGTTGCCGCTCCCACTTTCAGGGTCCAATTCTCAGACAGATTTAGGGCTTGGCAACTACGATGCCGAATTGGGATATCGGTTCGACACCGTGGGAGCCATCCTGGACTCTTTTTCCCATCGCTAGTCAGGCAAAGGCCTACAATGACCATCCCAGGGCACGATGATAGGCTCCTCGTTGGGAGCTCTTCGTATGAGAGGCCTGAAGGAGCAGTCCATTTGCTTGGGGCTCGAAATCCGTTCCAGCTGCATTCAATTCTAATAATGTAACGTTAATGGACGTGGACAGTATAAAAAGGCTCGTATCGCCAGTAGATGAGGCTGAATCGACGCGTTCAAACTTGGGTATTCTCTCCTTTCTCGCCAATCTTTCATTTCGGGTTATTGTCATCTTCCAAGGGACATATTCCTGTAGCCTGTTTAATACATATCAGACACATTCCATCCTTACCTCCTGCACAGCAGTCTTTTCAGCTTCACCATGCACTACAAAACCCTTTCCTTGCTCCTTCTGACTGCCACTGCCCTGGCTGCTCCAGAGGCCAGGCCCGAGGCTGCCCCTGAGGCTGCTGCTGAAGCCGCTCCTGAAGCCGCTCCCGAATCTGCTCCAGAAGACGTTGCCAAGAGACAGTATGGCGACTACTACTCGAGCCTCATGAACGACCTTAACAGCTTGTCAGTATATATCCCAGAAGGAAGCAAGCTGAACGATACTAACCGATCTTCCGGCGACAGGGCTGATACCAACAACTGGCAGCAATACTTGACCAACACCAACTACGACTTCTTGACCAACACCGACCTTGGCGGTTTCCCAACCAATACCAATGCTGGCAACGCTCCTACAAACACCAAGGGCGTCCCGACTGACCTGGGAGGTTTCGGCTCCTTCTCCATGCCAACCGCCGCCTTCACCTACGACGGCATGCCTCCTCCTTCCATTGCCTCTGTGCTCATCACTGCTGTTCCTTCCTCATTCATGTCTCAGCTGGCCAACCCCAGTATTCGGTCATCCCTTATCCACGATATCCAACAGGGTCACTACCCTGACTGGTACACCGATCTACCTAACAGCGTCAAGCAATGGATCTCGACCAACTATGCTTCCATGACTGGCACCATGGCAACAGCCACCGGCAACTCGGGCTCCTCTGGCAACTCAGGCTCTGGATCTGGTAATCAGGGCGGTGCGTCGAGCTCCAGCTCACAAGGTGCTGCTCCTGCTGCTCCTGCTCCCACTGGTGCCATTGCGTTTAGCATTGCGGGTGCTGCTGGTATTCTTGGTCTTGCCTTGGCTCTGTAGATTGATCAATGTACTGAGTTGACTGGTTGGACAATGCTTCTGCTTCCTTATCGATGATATGTACTTGTTGAAATGTTTAGTGATGTTTAATTCTTGGATAATACCTTAATGTCAGATGGCCGTTGGACGGGCTACCAATTCTGCCATCTTCCTGTGACAGTCGTATTTCAACGCAATTGTGATGTTTCATTCTCAGCGGTGAGGACCTCCACAGCTGGCACCAGAGGCAAGGACAGCCCTAACATTACTCGGTACTCTCTTCCAATCATAAGACTGCAATATCCTAACCCGCAAGGTTGATCGACACCGCTGCCACTAGGTAGAGATCAACAGTGGTCTTCGAGTATGCATTCGCATGCAGCCTAAAATCATCGAGGCATAATCAACCAGTCGTAGACACTGCAAAGGTCATCAGCTTCAGCCCTTCGCCAATGAGACTTTGCGGATTATCATAACACAGACCACCAGCTGCGGGAGATGTGAGGTTGCGATCCAAATCTTCGATTGCTGACAATTATGGACGCGTTGATTGGCTGACTCCCACTGGGCTGGAACCCCCTTGATGTATCAGCGAGAGGACCTACACGAATTTGAATTCCTTATAAGAGTCTAGGGATATTTGAGCTTGGACAATGAATGAAATATGTAAACATCGCTTCTCGAAGGGCATTGAGCATATCAGTCCTCTGCTGTGACTTGTGCTTAACTCAACTCTCATCTGTATCTCTACTTGCCTTTTTCCGTAAAGGCCTAGAATCGCCTTCTGACTCTGACGTCAGTGCCACTTGTCCGCAATATTTCTGTTCTACCTTTTGGTCCTTTTGGGGCTCCAGACATTCGAAACCATTTCCGGAGGAGCTCATAGTCATCTCCTGAAATGGCGCTTTTATTTCTCAAACAGAAGCTCTTCCCGACGAAAGGAAAACAACCCCGATCAGATAACTATGGTTCGTTGAATACAGCTATCTACCGAAGTATACAACGCTAACCATGCAACAGGCAAACCTCTGTTATCAGCAAGCGACTCCGACACTCTAGGCAGCGATGCGGAGCAAGACATCGAAGCTCAAAGATCCTACCGTACCTTCCACACACATCGATGCGACTCCGACTCTGTCTCCTCAAGTTCCTCGACTCCCCGATCACGCATCAACCCGCGCATCATCTCGGATGCCATCCTGGGCCTATCCGATGGTCTCACTGTCCCCTTTGCGCTGAGCGCTGGTCTCTCTGCGCTGGGGAATACCAAAGTCGTCGTGCTGGGTGGCCTTGCCGAGCTGGCAGCTGGTGCCATCTCCATGGGTCTGGGTGGATACGTCGGGGCCAAGAGTGAAGCGTACGTTTTCCCGCTTGAATCTCAGTGGTTCAGGACTAACGGCCTACAGAGAGTCCTATCAAGCGACTGTCCGCGAAACAAAAGAGTTGATTGAGACCTCCCCTGTCGAAACCAGCGCCATCGTCCACGAAACTTTCTCCGCTTACGGTCTGCCGGAAGCCGCCATCTCACAGATCAACGCCTCGTTGCATGCCTCGCACGATCGGCTCCTTGACTTCCTCATCTCGTTCCATCACAAGGAGACCCAGCCTGATTGCAACCAGGCTTGGATCTCGGCCGTCACTCTCGCCATTGGCTATTTCGTTGGAGGCTTCATCCCGCTCATTCCCTACTTCATGGTCGAGCAGGTCATCGTGGCGCTGTACTGGAGTATTGGCGTTATGGCTGTTACGCTGCTTGCGTTTGGGTACATCAAGACCTGTGTCGTTCGGGGTTGGAGCGGCAGGGACAACATCATTGCGGGTATCAAGGGTGGTGTGCAGATGTGTTTTGTTGGCGGCGTAGCGGCTGGGGCTGCTATTGCGCTTGTGCGGTTGATCGATAACGGTTCTGCTTGATACCACCTTTGCGTTTGCTATACATTAAAAGTTTCCGGACATATAGACCTAGCGCGGCGTTTGGGAAGGGACACGGACAGGGAATGACACTCACACTCAGTTAATGATGACATGTACGATACTCGACTATGCACTTTCTCAAATCACAAATATACACCTGGCTATGATATCTTCACCTCATTTATACAAGACCACTTAAAGCCTTCTCCACCAACCCCCTCGCCCTCTCCGACATTTTAATTTCCAGTGCCAACTCATGCCCCCGCGCCGACATCTTCCCCCACGTCTTCCTCAAAATCCCCAGAATCTTCTCCTCATCAAGCCCCCTCTCAAACTCCTCAAACTGATCATCCAGAAACACAAGACAAGCCACATCCTCCAACACCTGCGTCTCCTCATCCTTTTTCAGGTCTTCCTTTCGCACCAGCCCCCCCACCCTCCCCGCCTCGGCCTCCGAGTACCCCGCCTCTAGACACATGCGCTCCGCGAGCTCGGCTTGCCGTTTTGCGAGGTAGCTCCGCCAGGCGTAGTAGCCTGCTTTTGTGGCGGGGTATGAGTCGCGGGGTACCTCCCAGCGTTTGAGGTGCTGGGCGCGGATGGCGAGTTGGAGGGGTTCGGAGGGGTTGGGGGTGTGTTTGTGCAGGTAGGTGGTCATTTTGTTGGCGTAGTGGAGCTCGTAGGGCAGCGTGGTCTGGGTCTCAGTGCCATTGTCGGCGACGGTGAGGGTGGTGAGGCGGGGGTCTTGGGCGTGGGCTTGGTCGATGAGGGTGAGGGCTTTGGTCAGTTTGTCGGCGGAGGTGGTGGTTGTCATTGTTGCTCGTTGCAATTGGTGCACGCGATGATGCTTTCGCTATAATGCTATGCTGTTGACAGAGATTGAAGGTAGAACCCTGCGATATACTGTAGATAAGCGGAACCTTGGGATTGGTCCTCCTCTCCGCCCCGCTCAATAGCAAATTAATCGATCTTGCCCCGCTGAGGGGTGCGCTTGAGGCTGACTTTACATGACTATAATTACAGAACTGTATACCAAGGCAGGCAGTAAGAGAGGCTTCAGTCCAAGGCAAAGCATTCATATGCATTCATCTAGATTTGTATCACATTGGCATCTTTGCGCCAGCGAAATTTCCGTAGCTATTGTCCGTAGACAGAAAAGGCAGAAAGAATACACAACCTCCGGGTCCTTCAAAAGAGAAAAAGAGACGTGTACCGCCGTATCACCTGCATGATTGATGAGCCTTGACCAAATAGTCATCCACCGGGGCGACGGAAAAGCACACGATTCAAAGACAACAATGGCCCATCGAAGATACAGCAGAAAGCTGAAAGACTTGTAATGAAATGAGAACATTCAAAATCGACAAGAGCATCCGTTTCCGCAGCTGATTATTGCTCCCCACCAAACGCCGTCCCATTGTGAAAGCCGGGTATATCCAGCACCGTAATGCAAAAAAGAAAAAGAACAAAATGTACGGAGAAGTAATAAATGGGTCGAGGACAAGGTCATCGGTCTGATATCCGACCACAGCGATATCTCCCATCGCATGCATCTCGACGGATAGTCAATGCCTCGCCGCCAGGTCTGAACATCTTGAAGCCTTATGCACGAAGAGGAACGTTGAATAGAAGATTGCTTTTCTGCCGTTGATTCTAAGGTCGTTTGGTTACCTTGCTCCAATGCCAAACATACCGACGCCGTAGCTACCGCCTCTATCGGGCAGCGGAGTCGAAACCTTTGGAACATGCTCCTTTGGGAAAATCATCAGTCGTGTCCACGACCCATCCCAAATGGCATATGATCTTACCTTCTTTCGTTTCTTCTTTCCCATTCCCTCACTGTTGGAATAGAATGCGGTGTCATCATCGTCATCGACGTAGCCTTCGCCATACCCGACGAAGCTGTTGTCGTCATAATGCCTCTTGCGCCCCCGGCTAGGGCGAGCGCGTTCCGGCTCAGTAGGAAGAGGTGTTTCATTCGCCTGGCTAGGCGATCGGGCGGTATTAGGAAGTGCAGCTGCTTTCTTTCCGTCCCCATGGCCCGCATGTTTCGATGGCTTCTCGTGACCCAAGACGTCCTCCCAGTATTCATTGTTTGGAACTGTGCCCGGCTCCATCTGCATCGCCTTCATCTGAAGGTTATACAATGCGGAATCAATATCAGCGACCTTGATTTCCTTTCCATAAACCTTCTGGTTCTGCCATTCCTCCTCGGGCCACATGG